>JAJHPF010000004.1:11384244-11508699 GCA_024447775.1 Carex cristatella | reverse complement strand
GCAGTATTGTCGTGCAAAATTATTTCTCTAAAGTCACGCAAAGTTTGAGATATCTCAGAGAATGTGAATTCGTTACCCACCCACAGTTTCTTTGTTTGAATTCTTTGAATTTTATTCTTTTATTAAGACTTTGTAAAATTGATCCAAAATATAATTATTAGGGGAAATACCAAAAAAAAATTCCAACAAAATTGAAAGAAAGAACATAAATCTCGAAATTCCAACCAAAGTAACTTGTACTTAATTTCTACGGAGAATTTTTAAAACTGCTAAGGTGATTGAAAACAAATTGGGTTCAATTTGAGCCGTGAACTACAAAACCTTGGAAGCTTGTATTGCTTTCATCTCAAATTGTGTTATTAAATTTCTCCTGACATTTTTTAACAAATTTTCTTAAAGTTACTTTCAGTCTTGAAAAAATATCCAAAATTGCAGTCTAATCCATTATGCAGTTATAAAATGCGCTCTCATTAGAAGATAAGCTTTCTAGGAACGGGACACCTCCATTTAAAATAAGAGGGCATTTTTGTAAATTTAATTTTAAAAACAACTTGAAAAAAAAAGTGGATAGAAGAAAAGATGTTGAGTTTTTATGGGTATATTTGATATTATGAAGTTTTTGATGGAAAATTTGACTATTTTAATAGTTTACATGGACAAATTAGAAATTCTCCCTAATGTTCAAACACTCAAAGAATTTCACAAAATTCACTCAAATCTAGTCTAGATCAATATTGGTGAAGTGAATTTGAGGTTGTTCAAAATATATTGAAATTTGAAGCACAAGCAACAATGGAGATATTATATCTCACATAAAAATCGTATTTTGCAATTTTAGTGAAACGGATTTGAAGTTGTTCAAAATATATTATAATTTGAAGCACAATTGACAATAGAGATATTATATCTCACATAAAAATCGTATTTTACAATTTTCTAGCGGCTAGAAAGATAGAAGGAAAACAATCAAACTTTCTATCTATACGAAAGGAAACAAATTCAGGGTTTTGCCCTCAACTATAATGGTTGGAATAAAATCATCTGATAGTTTGAACTGAATGGTTGGTGAACTGATAGCAAACATCACAACGGTCGAATTCAAATTACATATATTATTTGTGCATGCTTACTTCAACCGTTCAACGGTTGGCTCTAGTTATTTCAACTGAAAATTGCCATGGGAATTAATTCTTTGCAATTTGATAATTTATTTTCTCCATTTTAACGATTGACAAACATTACAACGGTTGATCTCAGACAACATAACCTCAATTTATTTTACCATTTTTCTATGTATAAAAATGATAAATAACATGTTTTGATGCTTTTCTTGATTTATCCAATCCATTTAGCAATTGTATATAATTGTATATATATCATGTACCTACAAACATCTCAAATAAAAAAATTGTAAAATTCAATATTTATATGTTTTGCAAATTAGTTAACGATTATCATAGTATTGCTTACAACAACAATTCACTCTCACAACTTTGCAGTTTCTTCGAAGGTTTCAAAGATAAATAAAGTTTTTAAAATGAAGAGAGATAAAAGGAAATAGTGTTTTAGTAATTGGATTGTTAGAGGCATATAAATATTTTTTTTTAGTAAAGGTTAGAAGTCAAGTCACTCAATTTAATATTTATAGAAAATTATTTCATCTAAATTTTGAACATGTGATTTTTAATATGGAGGTCATTGTCTTTACTAGATCAAATGTGAATTCTCAGAAGTGTAGAAATGTTAGTGGACGAAGTTTGAATTGATATTCTCTGCATTAACTCAAATTTTGATTAAAGATCTGAACCGTCAGATTTAAATCCACATTAATATTAAAGGTTGGTCCGAATTTGGATCGCATTGTTGAAAAAGTTAAACACGATGAGGATTTCCGAAGTTTGGACTGGATATGATAATATAATGGCAGCGCTCCAATCTTTATTTCTTTCTTATGTTCATTTCCACAGTTTGATAATTATCAATCAAAAACAAAAACAGTTTGATAATTTGGTTGACAACTGGGTTGGTACCAACGTGTAAAATGCGGTTTTTTTCATGCATGCAGAAAGTCACTACATACCGTAAATGGGGTATGTGGCTGCATATGCAGAATTTCATGCGGACTTATATATCGTAGATCGGTGATCCCATAATTTAAATATCGAATATCAAATTTTAGAGTCAAAACATTGTGATCGATCTCCATAATTTAAATCACTATAAGATAAGTTTTGATTTAGTAAGTTAATCAAAATTAGGGCCTACCAGGGAATAAGGACAATGGGATAAGTTATTAAACATTGCAGACCAGTGGATAGGGACAGAGTTTTACTGAAAGTTTTAGACAATGAGATACCTTTCATACGTTGTTCAGGCTCCTTAATTTCATATATTTGTTTTACTATTATTTCTTATTGTTATTATTATTAAAATCATGATTATCATCATCCAAATTAGAAGTATATTGCAAAATCAGTGGTTTGACTAATATCAAACAAATAGTAGAGAAGTACAAAAATATAAAATTTAGTTTTAAACAAGATTAATCTATAAATAACATTGATCAGTTTGAATTGGCCAATAGAAAATGTAACATTAAAATTTATAGCATCAACATTGGTTGATTGTTATTATTAGTTGTAGCCTTAATTAGCGTAACCCCTTTTAAGTCCAGCAAATACATCTGTAATTGTCGACAAAATATTATGTTGCTCTTGTGAAAATGATACTAGCAATGTGTTTTTTTTATTATGAGGTAAAAAGAAACTATAATATCGTTACTTGTAGCTGGTATAAATTGGAATTGAACTAAACTTTGCAGATATAGCTGTACTTGATTGGGATTCCAATCTCTCCGGTGGACTCGATCTTCAGATCCAAATGTTAGCAAGGCCTCGACAACAATCCTAATTACCAGCACAAGTCTATTGGGATCATTAACAGATCTTGGTTTCCAGGTACCTTAAGTTCTCTGATTTCGTTGCTTTCTACTATGTTTTCTTTTTAGTTTTCCATTTTTCTATTTGGTAGATTTTCACTACATCTATGGAGCGCCGAATATTTTTTTCTGTAGAATTTTAGACAATGAAAAGTTCAATTCATACTGAACCAACTCAGCATCCCAGCAATGTCATGAGTCAGGCACAGCACACTTTTAACCGCATGCACCTTGACCTGACACCGACTAGACTCAAATTAAATCTATTTATTTCTTGACCGAAAGCTTAAATGACTAACCCTAGCTCTATATTCTTAATTAACTTCTAACATACATTTAGAATAGTAATTTTTTTTAAGAATAACAAATCAATTATCAATAATAGAGAAAATTGAAAATCTTTTTAGTTAAAGAAATTGTGTATCTTATAAGATTGGCTAATCTTGATATTTGCTTCGAACAGCTCACGGATGAATGTATAAATAAGAAGTACATTTGAAGCTAATTAATCGAGCATGGCCGAGGCAGCCATTTTTGCAGCCCTCAAGGTCCTTGGAGAAACCTTGGCTAAAGAAGTAGTGAACCTAGCAACATCTAAAGTTTTAGAGCTTCGCTCAACTTACGCAAACCTCAAAGCAAACATGAATAACATTAGTAGTGAACTTCGCGTGATGCAAGGATTTCTTGATGAGATAGAAGTAGACCATTCAACCAACAATTCTCTAGTAGCCTGGATAAAAGAGGTACAAAAGTTAGCAAATCATATTGAAGATATCGTGCTTGAATTTGCGTACCTAATTGGTAACAAGAAGTTTGGTGGAGTATCATTCTATGTGACAAAACTTTTTAAAGAGCCAAAGTTATTGATAGATGTTAAACGAATTGCCTCTGAACTACTTGAAGCAGAGAAAAGCCTTCAAAATCTTGCAAAGATGAGAAAACGATGGTTGTCAACCATAGATATGAAAAATGACAAGAACTCTAACTTTTCAAATAAGTTATCACAGGATATGGCTGTATCTGCGCATTTCATTGATGAAGATCAAATTGTGGGAATCGAAAAAAATAGGGCGAAGTTGACAAGCTGGCTAAACTCTAAGGATCTGATACTCTCTGTAATATCTGTTTGGGGAATGGGTGGTGTTGGCAAAACAACCCTTGTTACTAATATTTTCAAAAGAGAGAAAATGAAGTTTGATTGCCATGTTTGGATTAATATCTCTCAATCTTACACCATGGAACATCTTCTCCGAAATATAATCTCTGAAATTTGCAAAGATGGGCAGAATAATCCAATAGACACAAGCAACATGGATATGAAAGGATTAAAAGAATGTGTGAGGAATATCTTGAGAGAAAAGAAATACCTAATTGTTTTAGATGATATGTGGGATCCAAAAGTATTTCTGGATTTAAGCGACACACTTATTGATAGCCATCTAGGCAGCCATATTGTGATTACTAGCAGAATGGCTCAGGTAGCTAACCTTTCTCTAGAAAGCAATAGGCTAGAACTAAAACCTTTATTACAAGAGGAATCATGGAATTTGTTTTGTAGAAAGGCATTTCCCTATGAACAAAACCACGAATGCCCTCCTCCTCTGAAGAAGTGGGCATCAGAGATTGTTTTGAAGTGTGATGGGTTGCCATTGGCACTTGTTTCATTGGGTGGCGTATTATCTTGCTCTGAGAAAACGGAATCTGAATGGAGACGTGTACATGATCAACTTACTTGGGAGCTTGAAAATAATCCAGGTTTGAATAACCTGAAAACTATTCTTAATCTAAGCTTCAAGTGCCTTCCAAAATACCTGAAGAATTGCTTTCTACATTGTAGTTTGTTTCCTGAGGATTTTTTCCTTCCAAGAAAAAAACTTATAAGGCTTTGGATAGCCGAGGGTTTTATAGAACAAAAAGGAACAAGCACATTAGAAGAGGTGGCAGAGGGTTATCTCTTGGAGCTCATACATCGCAGCATGTTACAAGTGGTAGAAAGAAATTATTTTGGTCGAGTGAAGTGGTGTCAAATGCATGATACATTAAGAGAGTTGGCCATCTCTTTATGTAAAAGAGAAAATTTTGGATTGGTGCAAGAGGATAACAATTCAAAAAGTGCCAATAGTTTTACTCGTCGGCTGTCAATAATCCATCTAAGGGAGATGGTCAACCAAGATGTTTGTTTACCAAAACTCAGAACCTTTTTGTCAGTTGACAATGATGTGCCCTCATCTCCTCTGCTCTCCATGATTTTTGACAAGTCAAGGTATCTTACTGTTTTGGATTTAGAAGGTTCGCCAATTGAATCGGTTCCAAATGCAATTGGAGATTTGTTCAATCTCTACTACTTGGGTCTGAGAGGAACAAAGGTTAAATCTTTACCAAAATCTATCAGGAAACTTTACAACTTGCAAACACTCGATCTCTATAATTCTCAAATACTAAATCTACCAGACGACATAGCAGAGCTAAAAGGGTTACGGCATCTATTTACCGAGTTTGTGGTAGATCCTAGATATAGGTCCTTTCGGAATCGTACTGGAATCTCTTTACCGTCTAAGGGCATATTTTACCTAAAAGATCTCCAGACTATACAGGCATTAGAATCAAATGCTATGGTAGTAAGAGAACTGGGTAATTTAACTCAACTGAGAAGCTTCCGAATACACAATGTGAAAGAAAACCACTCAATAGAATTATGCAAATCATTATCAAAGATGAGTTCTCTTTACAACTTATCTATTTATGCAAGCGATGAGGAAGAGATTCTCCAATTGGAAGGCCTGAACCTCCCACAACTTCAAAAGTTATTTATCAATGGGAAACTGAAAGAAACCATGCTTGAATCGCATTTATTCAAAACATCTGGAGCTAGTATCCAAACGCTATGGCTTGGATGGTCTCAACTCCAAAATGATACTCTGCCATCTCTTTCCTATTGCAGAAACCTCACGCACTTGCACCTCAGAAGAGCATATGAAGGACAACAATTAATTTTTCAGACAAGGTGGTTTCCTAAATTGAAGAGACTGGAATTGATACTAATGCCTAATCTGATTCAAGTGGAGATGGAGCAGGGCTCCATGGCGAGTCTTGAAGAGATTTGGTTGAGGGAACTGGAACAACTAGCAGAGGTCCCAAAGGGCATCGAGCACCTCGTTTCCGTCAAGTGGATGTACTGCAAAGATATGCCTGTTGATTTTGGGGGTTTAGCTAAAGGAACTCACCAACTATTTCATTTCACCTGTCGTGTTTTCTAGCTATCAGCTAATACCACGCTCAATAATTTGAGTGCAAGGTATGCCTCCACTTATTATTTTTTTTCCATTTTGCTTTCTGAAACTTGTGAGTATAATTTTTTGGTCCGTTACTTGATATAAAATTTGAGGATTTGTACCAATTATTAATGTGTCAAAATAAATTGTTGTGTCCTTAATTTATTTATTTTTACTTGCTTATGAAACTGAACTAGAGTTAGCTTATTTATGATTGTAACAATTCTACTTATTTATTCACTATTTGCATTTTATTTTTGTTCCTGCACGCAACATCTACTCCACTGTCATTTTTTTTTTCATCATGAATATTTTTTGTAATGAGATTACAAGAGCTACCTTGTGAAACATAAAAATTCACAAAATAACTGCTTTTGTTATTTTATTTTATGTTTTACAAAATCTATGTTGTATGTTTTTGCAATAAATAAGTTTTGCGACCAATAAATTTTAAATTACCATCATCTATTATATTGGTACAAATTAGTTTTAAATTGTTTTCCTATTTTGAATACACTCAAACTGATTAGACCATATTGCAATTCCACCATGTGTTTTCTTTGAAGTTTACCTTCTATATTTTTTCACCCATGCATTAATTAATTATATGTTATTCACATGATAGATTTGTCTAGCTTAGAAATTAGTTTATTGGATGTATATTAAATAATCAGTATAAAATAATTAACCACTATATATTTTACATTTCTTTTCAAGTTTCCTTAAAACTCCTCGAATGAAAAATCTGTGCTTAATTTCATATCGCAGGCCTTTCACACAGTTGAATTGCATGCATCATCAATCAGCCCGGAGCACTTTGTTTTGGAAGTTTGCTATTATGTAATGAATAATATTTGGTTGTGTTTTTTTCCTTCCAGTTTGGATAAGAATAAAGTTGAGCCTCAGTTCCTTGTAGTGCTTATTTATGGCAAATGTATGTGATTTGCTAAGCTGTAGGTCTCATATTACCTTAGCAAATTACGATATAATTTGCAATGCCAAGCACGTTATCCAGGACATTCATGACTCAATTAAGGAACCTTGTTTTGTGTTTGCTTTGTGTATTATTTTTATTTGAAATTGGATTTGATGATTGTAAATTTAATTTCCATGTTCTGCGAATGCTATATATTGGTCTGATAATCATTTGAACCTTTGACAATATATTAAGTAATTCAGTGATCTTATAAATAATCATTTCTCGTATAATGATTTTATTATTATTGTTGTTGTTGTTGTAATGGTGAGGAATGTTTAAATATTGAAATTTTCTTATTACGATGAGAAATTTATTGGAAGGGAAAAAACTATTAACCTTCATAACAAAATAATTCTTGCAACAAGTATGCTGTCAGAGTCCAAGAAATAACAAACTCTGTTTGCCCCGTTACCAAGGTTGAAAATTTGCGTGAAAGTGTATTATACCTACAGAACTTTAGTGAATGTTGTTGCCTAGTTCTTTTTAACATTTTCAGATTGGGATGAAGGGTCAAATGGCTGGTAACAAGCTTGTAATTTTTATTTGCTTTGTGTATTATTATTTGGACTTTGATATTAATATTTGCAAGTTCTACAGCCCGTGCTATTGTACAGCTTTAATTAATGTAGTTGTATGCCAAACATTTTTAACTTTTGGTGATGATTTCAGTGCATTATCCTAAAATAATAATCATTCATCATTTTTTTTCTTTTGAGTAATGCTAAGGAGTACGAATATTAATATATATAACATGGAAACTTTCTCAACTCTGATGAGGAATTGATAGCTGCAATGGAAACAAAATTGCAGTGAAGTACATAATACTGCTTCATGCAAATAAGCACCTAAAGTTGAGGCCTACATTATTTATAAAAAAATCAGAGTTTAAGAAAAAAAAAAAAAAAAACACATTATGTTCCTCATTAATAGGGTTTGAAATTTGCATGATTGATGTCTGGTTTACCTTACCTGGGTTTGAATATTGTTTGCCTGACATAAAGTTCAACAGTTGTTTCACTCACTGGAAATGGCACTATTGCAGCTTTGTTGACAAAATTAGAGTTGATTTCTGCAATTCATTATTTAGTGATGATCAACGATTCAAAATGAAATGCAGAACGCTTCAAGTTGGTTTTTCCAAAACATGTCAGTGATCTTGATCTCAGGTACTTGAATATGAAATCCAGTACAGAAAAAAAAAATTAATGTCCTGAAAACAATAATTGGAACTATCAGTAGGTTAACAAACAAAAACATTGATAACATGAATATTTAAATTTCCAATTATTTAATTAATAATCTAGATTATTTTGCCAGCCTAACTTTTGCAATGGTATCAGTCGCACAGTACCGGGCCTAACTACAATATCCAACTGTTGGAGCACAAAACAGACAAACCAGACAAAACAGTGTAGAAATGAACCAAATTAATTTATGTTCAGTACTGAAAATTGGTTTTATTTTTCTTTACCGTGATAAAATTCTCTGGAGCTCAAATTTAGTACTTGTATTGGCGATCCTCTCACAAGTGGCGCCTGAACATGGCTAATTTTCTAGGGATTCATGCATTAATTTGCTAATTTGTTTTTGCGAATAGTAATGTAGTATCCTATAGTATGAAAACAGGGGTTCCATGCATTAAATTGTATATGTGATCCAATCGAGTCAATGTTCAACTTGCCGCATATGCGGAACGGCATATATTGACTACATATAGATTTCTATGAGGATTACAACCGAATATGTATGTGTAGCCACATAGATCGCATTTTACAACACTGACAAGGAGACTGATAAAAAGACAGGAGAAAATGACACAAACGGATCCACACCAGACTGGTACAACCGTTATTGGTACAAAGGGGAGAAGACTCAGAGACAGAGACCAACCGCCTGCACTCTTCAAATTTTTGAAATACATTTTTTTTTACTTTTTAACTTTCTTAATTTGCTGTTTCGTATTTTCACTTTTATATTAATCTAGTTTCATGTAATATTTCTTTTTTCAAGTCTCAACTGTTTAGAGCAAACCATATTTTTATAAGCAGTGGATACAAATTTTGTAACCACAATTTCAATTATCAATTAAATATGGGCAATGAGTCAATGATCCATGTTTTTCCTCAAAATAAAAAACAACTTGACAAACATTAAGAAATAGTATGATTTTATTTTTATTAAAGGACCCCCATAGACTCCAACATCTTTTTAGATGCTATTAAGAAATAATATTACCTTGTATTGTTTAGAAACCTAACAAACCTTATGAATAGTTAATTGACATTAAAAATGTGACCCAATAAAATCACCAGAACATAAACGCACATTCCTCAAGATCGTAGTGATGATTTTAAGATTTAAAAAAAAAAAAAAAAAAAAATCTCTTCTCATGCATGTTTTCAACTCATTTTTTTTTTTAAGGTTTGCAGCGAAGTGCAGGCCTTTTCCTCTGTCCCACGACTAACCTCGGCCCGATGCACCCTTTCGGAGCATGCATTTTTCACTTTCCAAACCAAGAACAAATCCTTGTTGATTGTGTCTCTCTTTCAGTATTGTTTGGAGCATCGCGCGCCCTGACTATATCAATCCAACCTATTCATTTCTCTCCGACCAAATGCTTAATTGACTAAGTGAATATCTAGATCCTTGATCAAGCCTCGTAATTCTAGACCAAAGCGTAACAAAAAAAAAAACAACCCATGGTCTTAGACTCCCTGAGCCATGGCACCATTTGTTTCACTATTTTAAGCCATTGTATAAAATAACTATATATTGTCTTACATTTTTTTTCAATTTTACTTAAATCTCTTCAATTGATAAAATATGCACTCCATTTCATATCGCAGGTCTCTCAGACATTTGAATTATAAGCAGCATCAATCAGCACATAGCACTTTTTTTTTTTAGAAAGTTGTTGTTAAGTAATGAATAATCTTTATAATTAAATTGTGTGTTTTTCATTCCAGATTGGATAAAAATAAAGTTGAGCGTCAGTTCCTTATAACACTTATTTATTGCAAAAGTATGTGATTTGCTAATTAATTTGGCCTCATACTACCTTAGCCATTTCCAGAAAATCTTCCATTTTCTGCTGGTTTGAAGATGAGTTTGTCCCTGCCTTGATGTTGAGAGGGCGGCCTGACCATTATTAGTATTCTGTTTGTAATTGGTTGCCCTAGAGCTTGCTCCAGTTTGCCAGGGTCCCATGCCTCCCCTGTGTCATCAGTCAGGTCCTTGAGAACCAGCTTCCTATCAGCTACCGTAGGCGGTATAACCCCTATCACATCCTCATGCCATGGTTCTCCAAAAACTCAGCAGTCTGCTCCATCCCCTATGTGCCATGTGAGCATTGGTCTTAGTTTCTCCCTCAGGTCCATTATTCCTTTCCAGAAACGGGAACATTTATAGGTCCTCTTAGAGTGCCATAACAGGGTTTGTGGCAGATATTTCGCCTTCACTATGTTCACCCAGAGCGCTTCATCCCCTTCTGCCACCTTCCACAGGAATTTCATCATCAGCGATTCATTCATAAGACTCAAATCTCGTATTCCTAGACCCCCCCCTCTGCCTTTGGTTTTGCAATTCTGTCCCATGCGACATATGCGAGATACCGGCTCTCATCCATCTTCCCCCAAAAGAACCTCCGGGTGAGTGCTGTCAGTTCGTGCTAAACATTTTTAGGCAGTATTGCGGTTGTCATGTAGTACACTGGGAGGAATTGCCGGGTGGACTTGATGAGTACCACCCTGCCAGCCTGGGCGAGCAATCTTCCTTCCAAGCATTGAGGCGGCTTGAAAAATTTTGCACCACGAGATCAAAAGCTTCCCTTCCGTCTAAAATCGGGGCCCCTAGATAGGATTGAGCCTCATTCCCATTGTACACCCTGAAAATGTGAGAGATGTCAGAGCGTACCTGAGTGTTTGTTGCTCTGCTGAACCATATGTGGCTCTTGTCGGGACCAATCTGCTGCCCCGATATCGCCATGAAATCCATCAGAAAGGTTAGTATGAGCTCAGCCTCCTCGGTTGTGGCAGCCCCTAAGATGAGCAGGTCGTCTGCATACAGGATATTGGTAAGGGGCCTAGCTGCTGGTGCCAGTCTGACTCCTTTGAGAAGATGCGAGTCCACCATAAATTGCAAACCCCTTGACAGGATATCCATTCCTAGAATGAAGAGGTATGGAGATAATGCGCACCCCTGCCTCAGGCCACATTCTGGTATGAAGAACCTATCGCCTCTGCCATTTAGGAGGATAGTGAATTATGTCGCTTCCACACACTTCATTATCCAATCCACTATCTTGGTCGGGAAACCAAACAGATGGAGAACCTCCCTCATGAACGACCATGACATCCTATCAAAAGCTTTTGAGAGATCAAGCTTGAGACAGAATTCCATGTTTTGGTACTGCTTTTGGTTGAAGGTGTGGAGGACCTCCCTCAACAGAACGACATTTTGGCCAATTTCCCTTCCTGGAATGAAAGCCCCTTGCGCAGAGGAGACCAAACCTGAGATAAAAGGTTTAATTCTGTTCGCAAGGAGTTTGGATATCACTCTATAAGAGATGTTACAGACTAAGATAGGCCTGAACTGCGTCACCCTTTCTGCGTCTTCCACCTTGGGGATAAGAACCAGGTTGGATCTTGCAATGGATGGGGGCATGTTGCCTGTGGTGAAGAACTTTTTGACTTCATTTGTCAGTGCGGGACCAAAAGCTTCCCAATCATCTTGAATCGTTTAGCGTTGAACCCGCCCGGACTTGGTGCTTTGAAGGGCCCTAGAGAGAAAAGCACCTTTTTAATTTCTAGGGCAGACGGTGGGGCTATCAGGTGGTCGGAGATTAGAACCGGTATCTGCGGTACCCCAGCTTCGATTTCTGGTGGGAATACATCTTCGATTTTGGATCTGACCCCCACTGTATAGATACTTCGGAAATGATTCACAAAGGCTTGCCTTATCCCCCGTTCATCTGTGATCCATTCTCCCTGTTCTGATTTGATTGCCCGGACTGAGTTGCGCCTCTTTCTTGCAACTGCAGATGTGTGATAGAATTTTGTGTTTCTGTCACCAAAGAGTGCCCAAGAAATCCGAGACCTCTGGTGCCAGTAATACTCCTGCATCTGTAGATTTCGCTCTTCCACAGGGTCGATTTGAGATGGGTCTCGCAACTGCAACTTCTCCATTTTCCCTTCTACTTCTTTTAACATTGTGTCTGGGCTTTGCGACTGTAATCCAAGTACTTTTATCTCCTTTTTAAGAGATTCGCGTAGCTGGGCCCAATCCCCATTGCTGTCATTGGCGGCCTGTTTACAAGCTTTTGTGAATTCTCCATTTAGGCCTCACCAATTTCAACTCTGAACTTGGGCCTGCTTCTCACACTTTTGGGCTTTGTGCGCAACATGATAGGAGAGTGGTCACTTGTAAAACGCGGCAGGTGGAAATTTGCAGCCTCTGTATTTTCCAGAATCCAGGTCATACTCGTAATCACACGGTCCAGTCTTTCTGATATATTTGCTGGGCCGGCCTGATTATTGGACCAGGTGTAAGCTGGGCCCTCATGCCCCAGGTCTACCAAGCCGTTTGCACTGATCCAATTTCTGAAAGCTATGTTGTGAGAACTCAGAATGCTACAGCCACCCCATTTTTCACAGCATGAAGTGATGGCATTAAAATCGCCCAGCACGCACACTGGGTAGTTGTCCTGTTGGATGAATAGGTTCAGCAGTTCCTATATCTTCGAGTTATTGGATCTATGCGGATCCCCGTACACTACTAGCAGAATCCAGGGTTTTTTTCCCCCAGGTTCAATAACCTCAGCTGCTATGTAGTGTCTGCTTTGGCCGACGCATTTTATTTTGGTGCGGTCATCCCACAATAACCAGATATCGCCAGACTGTCCTTTGGATGGAATAGTGACTGAATTGCACAAGGGAAGGCTTTTAATCCGTTGCTCGGCTTGTTTTGTGTTACACCGGGTTTCGGATTTGAAAGCGATATACGCCCCTGTACAACGAAGGTAACGGCTTAACGTGGACATTGTTGTGCCTCCGCTACCCCGACAATTCCACGAGAGGATATTCATAAAAAAGGATCCGGCGGATTCGGCCCCGCAGGCCTCGGCTGTTTGTTGGAATGTGTGGGTAACTCTAAAAAAGAAAGAGCAATCAGTTCTTTGTGCTGGCCTGAACCCATCTCGGCCCCTCCAACAACACTTTCCTCTCCCTGATTTTCCTCCTGGGCTGTGTATTTGTAGGCCCGTTTAGCTCTGTGCTGTTCTTCAGAACAGTCTGGCCTGGGAGTAGGCTACTGTTTATGATCCATGGTCATTTCTTTAGGCTTAGGATTTCTTGAATATTATACTGGGATTTGCATGCTGGGTTTTCAAGAATAAGGGTTAGACGAGCTCGTTCCTGGCAACCCTGCAGTTCATGGACTAGACTGCCATAAAGTTACATACACTTGAGACCTTTTCATAACAACAGAGGACTCGTATCTCCCCCAAGGTGGGGTGATTGACCCAGACCCAGTCTTTAAGAGGCTGGTTGACATTAATGGCTACCTTCACCCTTATGTAACTTCTTCCTACCACTAACCCTTCAGAATATGGAGTAAGCGGGGTGCCAACCTTTCTAAACATTGAGTCCAGGCCTATATGGTTAAGACAGTTAATTGGTAGATAAAAAAATTAGACCCGGAGTTGGCCCGTTGATACCTCCTTATTTTGCCTAGATTACGACCCTGATCTGTACCAAAATCTGTGCTTTAAAGCCTACAAATATGGACATTTTTACTTAATTATCATTAGAATGTGGTACTGCTGTGTTTTGTTTATTGTTTTGCAGGAAGCAGGCGAAATTCTGGGTCTGACACCTCTCCATACGGCCCATATAGGCGTCCATACGGCCCGTATAGGTGCCCATACGGCCCGTACAAGATCAGTCCAAAACCACAGAAGGTTCCATATTAGAGGCAACAATTCTCCAAGGCAAAGCAAAGTATACGGTCCGTATAGGATTTTCATACGGACCGTACAAGCTATTTCGGAAACCCAGGCTGGAATTGGAAACAGAGACAGCTGGGGGGACTGAAAAGGAAGGCTTTCAATACGCGATTTGGGGCATTAAGGCAGATCATTCCATATCAGAAAGGATCTTTTGACTCATTCTTGGTGCTTGGGAGATAAGGAAGAATTTGGAGAAGAAGAAGAAGAAGTTTTGCAACGGATCTTGGGATTTTCTATAGTTTTTCTATGAACTATTTCATAACTTTTATTGTGCTTTCTTTTGAGAACATGAGTAGCTAATTTTACTGTTTCTAGGGTTAAGATGTAGTTGACGTTTGGTTTTACTTGTATGCTACTTGATTATGTGTTGAATTCTTAGTTTTCATCTTGTTGTGTAGTATTTTAATTGCTTGGTTTTTGCTTGTTTGAGTTTGATTAGTCATCCCGTTAGATGAATACGCACGTCTAATTGTTAGGAACCAAGTCTATGATACTTAATCCAACTGAACCAAGTATATGAGGTAGATCTACGGATCAAGGAGTACTGAAAGGGAAACTTTCCTCGAGGCGAAAGTTCTTGGATACCTTTAGTAAACCAACAAGTGACTTAGATAACTTAGTCCAAAATTACGAAAGTTGAGGGTTAACGCATCTAAGAGGGGAGTAGTTGAGTCCGGTAAATCGGGTTCTAAGCCAAAATTGTGAACGCTAAGGTGAGGAACTTAGACCTGGTCGATGGAAACCCTAGGCAAAAGCACCAACACAGAAACAGTGGCTGCAGTATTCACTCGGGGGCCTATACGGACCGTATGGTATTCTATAGTTTAATATAAACAACCACCAACCGTATGGGCCCAGACAGATACGAAGTCTAAAACCCTGGAAACTCTTTTTATAATCTGAAAAACAACTTTTAATCTTGTTTTAATTGTTTTAATATTGTTATTGATCAGTAGTTTAATATAAACAACCACCAATTCAACCTTTCTTCACTTCTAGAAATTTAGTAAATTTAAGTAGAGTCCGGTCGTTTTATTCCGTCCCTGTGGATACGATACCCGACTATACCAACGGTAGAGTTTGTGCACTTGCAGTCTTAACCAGAGGTAGAACTCGAGTTTTAAAAGGTACGGCTCATTTGTCTTGAAACTTGAGAGTGCATTTCTGGTGCGAACAAGTTTTTGGCGCCGTTGCCGGGAACGGCAATTAAAAATTGCTAGACTTTTTCTTATTTTTACTTAATTCTAGATTTTAATTTTTATTTTCCTTTTTCCATCTTCTCAGGAACATACTGGAAGGTCCACAGCCCAAGAACCATTACAATCTCAGAAGCAAGGGGCAGACTTCCACCACGGTTGTTCCAGCACCACCACATCTGTCACCTCTGCGTACGGCCCGTACAAGATTCATACGGACCGTACAACCCGACAACAGAGAGGCAGACCCAGAAACAGGCACCATGGCTCAAAACGAAAACGAGCACGGACCACAGGTCCATGAGCAGCTCTCCGATGACGAGGAAGCAGACTTTGTGCCGAGGACATTGCGAGAGTTCAATGTCCCAAGAGCTGGAGATGTCAGAGGGACAATCCGACTGCCAAGGGTTGTCGGCAACCAACCCAACTTCAATCCGGGCGTTGTCAACATTGTCCAGCAGAACACATTCCATGGCATGGATCATGAGGATCAACATGCCCATGTTCAGACTTTTCTCGAGTGTTGTGAAACCATCAAAATTAATGGCGCAACAAATGATTATATTAGACTTGCTTTATTTCCTTTCACTCTTAGGGATAAAGCAAAGAAATGGTTGTCATTACCAACGGATTCAATTACCACTTGGAGAGAACTGTCCAAACTGTTTGACTAGATTTTTCCCTCACAAAAGAACTGCCAAGGTTAGGACCCAACTGACCAGTTTCAAACAAAGGTCTGATGAAATGTTGAATGAGGCATGGGAACGATTTAGGGAATTGCAATACTCTTGTCCACATCATGGTATTCCCGATTGGTTACTTATTCAGTCTTTTTATGCTGGTTTGACTGATAGTTCTTGTACTTCTGTTGATGCAGTTGCAGGTGGAGCTCTCCTGGAACCGATGCGATCAACCTGATTGACAGCATAGCAACCAACCAACAGTGGTCAGGACGAGAAAGCACTCGTGCAACTGGAAGCGGCCGCCTTGAGGTCGATCAGATCACTGCTCTAACTGCTAAGTTGGATGCCATGCAGAAGGCTTTCGACAAGATGACTGTCAAGGCACTTGGCGATCAACAGCCGAAATCTTGCGTTATGTGTGGGGATGAGGGGCACTTGTACGAGTACTGTCCACATGCGCAAAGGGATGAGGAACCTGACCAAGTCAACTCTCTCAACAATGAGCCATCCTACTTTCCGAAACCTCCCTTTAACCGATCCTACTCGAAGGACCAGAATGATCAACAAGCATGGAGGTGGAAGAATGGGAACCCCGCACCCTACAACAACCATGCCGCTTTCAACAACTCGAACAACTGCGAGCCACAACATGCCCCACCCAAGCCGTATATTGCTCCCGCTGTGAGCGATTTCATGCACGAGCAAGGGATGATGAACCAGATGATATTCGAGCAGATGCAAGCAATTAGTGCCCGGTTAGGCGGTTTAGGCTGCTCAAAACAAGATGATGGAGATGCAAATGAGTAACCAAGCCACCTCTAGCCAACCACAACCTGGAAGGCTGCCCAGCCAACCAGAAATCAATCCCAGAGGAGAGGTCAAATCAATAACATTGCGGAGCAGGACTCATTACCAAGGACCAGCAATGCCTGCCGAACCAGAAATCGAGCATACGGTCCGTACAGACTCCGTACGGCCCGTACAGATCCCACCACTTGTGAATTCTGAGCAACCTGAGCCTGTTCAACCTGAGATTGTAACTGAGAAGGTTGACCATACGGACCGTACAAATTCCGTACGGCCCGTACAAAAGGAGGCTGAGAAACATAAAAGAAAGGTGACCGAGAAACCACCGCCCTACCAACCACCTGTGCCATTTCCCCAGAGGCTAGTTGAACACAGAGTCAATGAGCAATTTGCCAAGTTCACTCAAGTCCTCAAGCAGCTGCACATCACCATTCCGTTCACCGAAGCCTTGACCCAAATGCCAACCTATGCCAAGTTTCTCAAAGACATCCTCTCAAATAAGCGAAGCTTGGAGGGAAAGGGGACAATAAGGCTCACTGAGCAGTGCAGTGCCATATTGAAGAATGAGCTCCCACCAAAGTTGGACGATCCAGGCAAGTTTTCCATACCTTGCACAATCGGAAAAGCTAGCATCAAGAAAGCCTTATGTCTTATGTGATTTGGGCGCTAGCGTGAGTCTCATGCCACGTACAGTCTATGACCGCATCGGAATTGACGAGCTTAAACCCACACGCATGACCTTGCAACTTGCAGATTCCTCTGTCCGTTTGCCGCTCGGAGTGATCGAAGATGTGCCAATTCAAGTCGGTAAATTCTTTGTTCCCGTAGACTTTGTGGTGATGGAAATGAAAGAGGACAAGGAAGTACCAATCATATTGGGACGGCCATTCCTCAGAACAGCAGGGGCACTGATGGATGTGAAGGAGGGGACTCTGACCCTACGGATTGGTGATAAGAAAGTTCGGTTTAATCTCAACAAAGCTATGAAGTACCCATCTCGAACCGAGAAACATGCTTTGCGCGGTCGATGTGGTTGATCAATTGGCTAAAGGACAACTCAGTGAGCAATACAAACAACTCATTTGAAAATTATCCCGATTTTTTTGTCCGAATTGCGGGAGAAGAAAGATTCTCAAGAGAAGGCATGTGCAGCAGAAGTGTTGACAAACAACCAAGTAGAACCAGCACACGGACCGAATTCCCAGCACACGGCCTGTACACCCATGCACGCGGCCCGCACACCCATGCACACAGCTGGTATGCAAGCCCAGCCAGAGCAGGCCAAACACAAACTCAAACCTTTCACGGCCAACTTCGACCCAAATCGCACCGCTAGATTCTTGGAGAATTTGAAAACTCAACAAAATGTGATTGATGACCTGATCGAGAAGCTGACTGGCACGGACCCAGCCACATTCATTCACATGACCTTACCAGCAGATGATCACAAGTATACGGCCCATGCATACCAGCATACGGGTCATATGCAAGCAGTCCGGTCTGTGCATTTTGTCCCTTGGTGCAATGAAAAGAAAAGATGGTCGTACCTATTTGAGAAAAGAGTGGTGTATCCCTTCGGCACGTTCGACATTGGCAACAAAGAAAGTGGGATCTTCAAGACGTAAACAAAAGGTAGTCGAGCTCAAGACCTAAAACGAGCGCTTCTTGGGAGGCAACCCAAGCACTTTTTAATTTTTCTTTCAATTTTAAAACATTATTTGTTTTGCATATTTAGGTTTTATATTAGTTAATCTAAGTTTTCAATTTTCATTCTGCATTTTAGTTCTGATCAGATAGGAGGAATACAGGTTTCTCGAGGTCGTACGGTCCGCACACATTTGCATACAGGCCGCACATACTGGCATACGGACCGTACAAAAACCAACAGGCGTGATTTGAAGGGTCGCGTCCATTCAGTCAGCCCTCTCCCTTTTAGAAGACCCCACTGACCTCTCTACCGACTACTGATCAGGTTTGTTTCCACTACCCCAGTTTTTATCTTACTTTTACGTCTTGAAGCATTGAGGACAATGCTCAGACTAAGCTTGGGGGGTGATTAGTTGTTTGCATGTGCATGTTTATTTTTACTTTTCATGAGTTTTGTGGATAAATTTGTGTGATTGCGAGAATGAGGGACCAATTTGAAAATTTTTGGTTGTGTTTTGGATGAATATGTGAAATTAGATATAACCCCATATTTGACTGAAAGAACCACATAGGATGGATTGGTTTGGGACTTTGTGGAACTGAAAAATTGAATTGCACCAAGAAAAGCATTTGGAACCCTATGCGGACCGTATGGGTATCTATGCGGGCCGTATGGAACTGAACTGTGCCCTTTTAAATAGGGAAATGGGATTTGAAACAAAAAGAAAGATTGAGATATTCACTGGTATGAATGAATACCTTTGAATGTGTGTAATCATGGTATCGTAGCAAAAACAGTTGAAAAATGGGTAAAATTGAAAATTGTGAAAAATACAAGACTCCGCTTGCCTATGTTACGGCATTATGACGTACTTATGGCAATGAGTCTTTGACACTCTGCTCCTCTAGTTCACCTGATAAAGTGGCCGAGTTTACATCAAAAGTGTGAGCTCGTGTCATGGAAAGGTCGAACCAAGAGCACACAAATGCGCTTTTGAATTAAATCGGTTGGATATGGTTCACCACTTATAGCTAGCCGAACTTGTACTAAGGATAAAGAATCAAAGTGTCAAATAAGCAACAATCAGAAACAAACTTTGCATGATACCAACACACGAGGTCTACAACTTTCTGACCTAAGCTTGTTCCAAGCTTGGGGGGGACTCAAAATAAAACAAATCACCACATATGAGGGCATATGTTTAGTAGAAAAATGAGCTATTGATACGTTTGGTTGATTAGTTCTTACAATTAACAATACAATCTTGAAATGAGGGTTTGATTCATTGAATTGTGGGTGAATCAAAATTTAACAAAAGAAAGCCAAATCATTATCCAAAAGGATTCTTATAGGTTTCTAACAAACGCAAGATCATGGAAATTTTTCTCTTAATAGTTTAACTTGCATTTAGGTAAGTCCAAGAACCAGAACCACACCTAAGTTAGGATTTTTGCTTGAGGACAAGCAAAGTTCAAGCTTGGGGGAATTTGATACCTCCTTATTTTGCCTAGATTACGACCCTGATCTGTACCAAAACCTGTGCTTTACAGCCTACAAATATGGACCTTTTTACTTAATTATCATTAGAATGTGGTACTGCTGTGTTTTGTTTGTCGTTTTGCAGGAAGCAGGCGAAATTCTGGGTCTGACACCTCTCCATACGGCCCGTATAGGCGTCCATACGGCCCGTATAGGTGTCCATACGGCCCGTACAAGATCAGCCCAAAACCACAGAAGGTTCCATATTAGAGGCAACAATTCTCCAAGGAAAAGCAAAGTATACGGTCCGTATAGGATTTTCATACGGACCGTACAAGCTATTTCGGAAACCCAGGCTGGAATTGGAAACAGAGACAGCTGGGGGGACTGAAAAGGAAGGCTTTCAATACGCGATTTGGGGCATTAAGGCAGATCATTCCAGATCAGAAAGGATCTTTTGACTCATTCTTGGTGCTTGGGAGACAAGGAAGAACTTGGAGAAGAAGAAGAAGAAGTTTTGCAACGGATCTTGGGATTTTCTATAGTTTTTCTATGAACTATTTCATAACTTTTATTGTGCTTTCTTTTGAGAACATGAGTAGCTAATTTTACTGTTTCTAGGGTTAAGATGTAGTTGACGTTTGGTTTTACTTGTATGCTACTTGATTATGTGTTGAATGCTTAGTTTTCATCTTGTTGTGTAGTATTTTAATTGCTTGGTTTTTGCTTGTTTGAGTTTGATTAGTCATCCCGTTAGATGAATACGCACGTCTAATTGTTAGGAACCAAGTCTATGATACTTAATCCAACTGAACCAAGTATATGAGGTAGATCTACGGATCAAGGAGTACTGAAAGGGAAACTTTCCTCGAGGCGAAAGTTCTTGGATACCTTTAGTAAACCAACAAGTGACTTAGATAACTTAGTCCAAAATTACGAAAGTTGAGGGTTAACGCATCTAAGAGGGGAGTAGTTGAGTCCGGTAAATCGGGTTCTAAGCCAAAATTGCGAACGCTGAGGTGAGGAACTTAGACCTGGTCGATGGAAACCCTAGGCAAAAGCACCAACACAGAAACAGTGGCTGCAGTATTCACTCGGGGGCCTATACGGACCGTATGGTATTCTATACGGGCCGTATACCCTGGGGCCAGACAGATACGAAGTCTAAAACCCTGGAAACTCTTTTTATAATCTGAAAAACAACTTTTAATCTTGTTTTAATTGTTTTAATATTGTTATTGATCAGTAGTTTAATATAAACAACCACCAATTCAACCTTTCTTCACTTCTAGAAATTTAGTAAATTTAAGTAGAGTCCGGTCGTTTTATTCCATCCTTGTGGATACGATACCCGACTATACCAACGGTAGGGCTGTGCACTTGCAGTCTTAACCAGAGGTAGAACTCGAGTTTTAAAAGGTACAGCTCGTTGTACTGAAACTTAGGAGTGCATTTTTGGTGCGAACACCCGTGGTCACCCTGTCCACCTTGAGTTCCTGGTGAGAGGTTACCTTTTTTATGGTAATGAGGTCTCCTCTGAATGTCCATGGACCACAGAACTCAGCCTTATCCCGATCCTGCTCTTCTACAAATTCCACCAAGAAAACAGTTCCTAGAGACAGCTTTAAACTTTGTTTCTGGATGCGCACCCCAAGCCTTAATCATGTTTGTTTGGAACTGTCCCTCCAGTGTGGCCCTATCCGATATCACCCGGGATAGCAGGCAGAGGCTCCAATCTGTAGAGGTGGCCTCCCTAGTGGGTATCGTAATTGTAGCCAGTTGTTTCAAGGCCAACAAATTTTTGGATCAGAGCTTCATCCTCTGCGCTTAGGGTTGCCATGGGGATGATTGGACGGAATGCTGATTGTTGCTGATAGGATTGGGGAGAGAGGAGAGGGTTTTGGGGGGGTTTATGAGTGGGGAGGGGGTGCATCTTATAAGGCGGGGGGCCCAAGATTGATTTGGTCAAATGTGTACTGTTAGGAATTCTTGAGGGTATACGTGTAGGGGATTCATTGGTCTGGATTGTTTTGGAGGGGGTGGTGCATGGTTTAGATGCATTTGGCACACGTGGTCTGCATGGGCTTTTGGCGTGTGGACAGAGGATAGGTTGTGGTGGGGTGGGTGTGGTTGTGTGTGTGTTCCATGGTTTAGGGAATGGGATCTGGTGTCCGATGCGAGGCTAACCGTTTGGATAGGCACCCGAGTATGGTTGCTGAGGCCACAATATAATGTTTTATCCTCCGAGCTGCTTATTTTAATATTGCTAGCTGCCAAAATCTGCAGCGGCGTAGTCTTTTCCAAGTGTTCTCTGAGAAGGTCAGCTGCAGGTCGTACAGCTCGATTCTTTGCGGCCTTAGTGCAAAGATACTTACACACTTTTTAAGTTTATACCTTCTCAGCTCGACCCGCCACACAGATTGTTTCCCCGGGAGCACCCCTTCCGGATCCTGTCTGCTATTGTCAGCGTTTTATCCGTTGGCATTCCTCCTTCCAGGGGCCCAGCTGGAACCGGTCTAGCACTAGTGTATACGGACGATGCCCCCTCCAAGTTGCCGCCGTGTGTTGGACGGCCATTGCTCTACTCCGGTGGGGACCCCAATCTGAGTATGGCTGACCTGGCCTCCGCTAGTTCATTCCTTAGACCGTCATCTAAGGACGGCCGGAATGGGGCCATGTTCTGGGGCCTCACAGAGTCTCCCCGGTGTCCACCACCCGTTGGGCCGTCATAGCCCTCCGGTGGTATGTCCCACTTTAAGTCCCATCCCTGGACTGCTATTTGACAGGTTTTCCATTTTCTTTCCTGGTGAATCACTATCTTCGATGGTATAATGCCCGGGTCATGGCACTCAATGGTAATGCGAAGGTTTGTCCGGTTGTTTCCCCGCAGATTATCCTCATCCACATACAGCAGTAGGCCATAATTTGCGACTAGGAGATGAAAATATTGGTAGTGCCAAAAGGTGATAGGGTAATCGTACACTGTCAGGTGGACACAGAAATACGGTGGGGTCGGGTGCCACACATCCTCCTGGTGGAAACCCATGGTGTAGATATGTTGGTCCTCCGCCCATGGCCGTAAGTTTGGGAGAACAACCTCCCGGCAAAGGGTCTCTGGCAGCCTGATTAGATAGAGGGAGGCAGAGTATCGAAACGCCGGATAGAGGTGTGTGCTTCCATATAGATTGGCCAACCTGCTCTGGATGATCATGGGGTCCCTATGTCCTTCCTGGCGAAAAAATAACACCATAATGGTTTGGCGCGCATCATTTTCCAGGCGGTCATAGTGTATGGATGGAGGGAAGTAGACATGGGCTTTTGTTTGGGGCTGCGCAGCATAGGGGTACAGCGGCTCCATTTGCGGGTGGTCCCAAAGGAGGTGAGGATGGTGCTTTTATGGAGAGAAGGGGGGAGGGTGGAGAAGAGAGGGGTAGGAAGGGGAGAGAGGAGGTGGAGAGTGGAGATGGAGGGGAGGATGATGGCGGGGATCACGGAGAAGCCCAGATCGCCATTAGAGAAAAAAAAGAAAGAAAGAGATGAGTCATTTCTTACTGTTGATTTCAATCTGAGTCACACAACACAACACAACTAGAGAGAAGAATTGAAGAAGTAATTGTATGCGACTTCATTGAAAATAAAAAGGTGGTGGCCCACTGGATGACTAACACCTCTTTCCCGCTGACGATCCAACCCCCACGGCCGACGCCCCCTCATGTCTCATGCAAAATAGCAAAAGAGAAAAACTAGGTCTCTTCTGCGACCCCTCTCCTCCGTCTGTCCACCCCCTCGTCACTACAGCAGAATGGACTATCCGCGACCAGGTTTCCGGTCGCTGATAGTATACGTCGCCGGTCGCTGATACACTATCTCGGTCGCTGATGTGTATTTTTGGTCGCTGAAATCCCGGTCTCTGAAAGTATAGTCGCTGATAGTTCTCAGGTGACGTCACCGGTCGCTGATATATATATACCGGTTGCTGATACCCTATCAGAGACCAAATCACTTTGGTCTCTGAAAGTGTATGGTGACGTCATGTGGTGTTAACAGAGTCCAATATTGTTGGTCGCTAATAACTACATATGGTCGCTGATACCCTCATTATCAGAGACCAATCCTGCCGGTCTCTAATAATGACTTATCCGGTCGCTGATGCCTCTAGTATCAGAGACCAGAGTTTGGTCTCTGATTCTTTTCTACCGGTCCCTGATAATCAATTTTTTTTTAATGATTAATTTGTTTCTGTTTTTTTATTTATTTATTGGTGCTAATTTCATTGGTTTTATTTATTATTGATATTTCGTTGTTTCGGAATTGTTATGAGACGTACAATTGTATCAATATTCCCATATATAATCAATATAAAAAACGAATAAACAATCAAATAGAACAAGAATATGAATAAGTATCACAAAAACATAAATATACCAACATAAGTATGCTAAATATGCAATCCACATAAGTACGATAACATAAATATCTAGACGTAAACTGTAACATAGATAAATATGTCAACTCAAGAAAATCTAAGAAGTACCATCTCTGCCAAGATCCTCGCCGTCATCCTCGCCATCATCGTCGTCATCCTGAGGATGCGGCATCAAGGCATGGTCCGAGGTCGACCCTCCCTGTCAGTTGTTTAAATAATTAGGATCTCGGATATATAATTGACAATTAGAACAGTCGGATAAATTGAATTTCGTACCTGAGCAGATCTGAAAGCTCTGCTGATCTGGTCGGTGATCGTGTCAAAGGAGCTTAGGCATGATCGAGGTCATCACATGAGAAGATATCGCTTCAATATCATCTTGTGTAAGGCGTGAAGTCGGTGGTGCAGAAGAATATGACCCTGAAGAACATGAAGGAGTACTGCTAGACCCACTAACACGATACATGGCTCTCGTCTGGCCTGGATCATTAAAGATAAGATAGTTAGTTAATATCTTACAAAGTAAAAAAAATTATAGATTTCAAGAAATGTTTTTTTACCTAGAGCACCGAGGCCATAATTGTCTCCATGAGCATTACGATCATCGACACCCGAAGTGTACCAGACATTTATGTCAAATGCAGGCCAGTCATTTCTGTCCTCTCCATGACTCAGCCTCATCGCATTCTCATAATTTTCCTGCAAATTTTATAGATATAACAATAATATTTTGTAAAACAGTTCTTATGTTCTATTACGTACAAATGCTTTTTGAGCCTTGGCGAAAACAAATTGCCCCGTTTTCTTGCTTTTGTGGGTCGGCGCGAACAGCTCATCAGACCATCTGGGTTCACGGTGGTTTTCCTTCTCCTGTTAATAGTTTGAAAGACAATTTCAATTACGAAAAAAAATATCAACGTTAGTTCGATTTGATTCAATTAAAATGAAAATTAATTAACTTAATAAAAAAAACAACTTACAAAGCGATGTTTGTGGACAAGCATGCTCACAGAGCCCGTCGTGGCACTAGACCCTTCTGCAGCTGCCCTATTTGCCTTATTTTGCGCGCTCCGACTAGCAAAAGCATCGCTGCACCAATGATCCACAACTCCTGGCCAATTTGCGGACGAGATCCAATCGTGCGGGTGAGGCGCCGAATGCTCCTTCCACTCCTACATATTATCCCCGTATGCTTTTTTCGCTGCAAGCTGCGCCTTGTGGAGCATGTCTTGCATCCGTTTGTCTGCTACCTTCTTAAAAACGTCCCATGCATTGTCTTCTATTTCTTCCGGAGCAAAAATATAGTATTTCTGTAATGCATAGTGAAAAAGTAATTACGTTGGTTAGCTTATAAAAATGTAGCAAGTAATAATTATTAGTGGTTTGATAAAAGTTAATTTCTCGCACCGAAAACTCTGCCTTGCAAAGAACCTTAGTCTCCTCGGGAAAAGAAGAGTAACTGAACAATGGGCCAGGATAATTGTTGCGTATAGTCTGTGAAACAATTTTGTTGACTTGCTTGGTTTTTTCTGGATCCCCTGCATCAAAAGTTCTACAAAAAGAAATAATTAATACAATCAATACAGTTAATGTATAATTACAACACAAGGAAAAAAATGAGTATTACCTGTGTCATGTCACCCTAAGAACGAGTCGTAACGAGCAAGTTTATTAGTTATAATAATTACAACCCAATTCAATAGCAATTCAATCACAATTCAATCACAATTCAATCACAATTAAATTCAATTAAATTCAATTTCAATTAAATACTTACGGCTCAAGCGAGTAGCAACGGGGTAGAAAGAACGATACCCCTACGGCACGAGCTAGTGGCAAAGATGCCAATCTTCTCCACCTCGTATCCTAATAAGAACAATATCAAGCTAATATTAGTTATAATAATTAAAGGGTTGTCTTTGCAAATTGAAATTAAGGGTTTAACCAAAGGGTGTCATTATGCTAGTTATGCTAGTTTGCTTATAGCATTGAAATTAAAAGTGAAATTAACGGTCGTCAATTGAAATTAAAGGGTTGTCAATTTGCAAACTAACTAAATTATACAGACTACCTAAATTATGCAAACTACCTAAATTATTCTAAATAAAGGGTTGTCATTGCTACTTATGTTAAACAAACTAAATTTATTGTTGGTAGTTATGCTAAACAAACTAAATTAATGCTAAACACACTAAATTTATTGTTGGTAGTTATGCTAGTCGTTATTGGTAGTTATGCTAAACAAACTAAATTAAACCAAATCTTTAATTTATTGTTGGTAGTTATGCTAAACAAACTAAACTAAACCAAACATTTAAATAAACTAAACTAAATATAAAAACGGATTAAAAACAGTAACAAAATAACAAAAAAAACAAAAAACAAAAAAAAAACAGAAAATTAAAAAAAAACAGTAAAAATAGAAGAATTTTTTTTTGAAAATATTTATTTTACTAGAAAAAAAATTTAAAAACAGAAAAAAATAAAAAAAAACAAAAACAAAATATTTGGAAATATTTATTTTATTAGATTTCATGTAACTTATCTCCATAATGTATATATATATCCAAAATTTATTTGGGAAAAAAAATTTAAAAACAGAAAAATAAAAAAAAATACAAAAACAGAAAAATAAATCAGTAAACAGGAAAAAAAAAAACAGGAAAAAAAGGAAAAACGAATTTAAAAAACAGATATAAAAACGGATTAAAAAACCCAAAAAA
This sequence comes from Carex cristatella, assembly GCA_024447775.1. Taxonomy (NCBI): domain Eukaryota; kingdom Viridiplantae; phylum Streptophyta; class Magnoliopsida; order Poales; family Cyperaceae; genus Carex; species Carex cristatella. The sequence continues at coordinate 11,481,545 of JAJHPF010000004.1, read as the reverse complement.
TTAAAAAATGGAGAAAACAGAAAAAAAATGAAAAAACAGAAATAATAAACAAAAAAAACAAAAAACGAATCTACCAACTCCTATTACTAAAATATAAAAGAAAAACAACAAACTTAAAATTTCTGAACTACAAATAATAGCATAAATTGAAAGAACTACAACATTGGAGAAAAATGGCAAAACCTAGAGAGAGCAAGGGAGAAATGACGGCTAAACGGCGGCGGGATCGAACTAGGCGCGGGGGGCGGAGTCGATCGGCGCGGAGAGAATCGGCCGGAAAACCTAAAATTTTTGGAAAAACGCGGCAGAGAGAAGAAGAAGAAGAAGGGTTTCGCGAGTGTTTTTTAGCGAAAATTTTCAGCGACCGGGATTATTCCGTCGCTAAAAGTTTTTTCGCCGGTCGCTGAAAGTTTTTCAGAGACCAAGTGGGGCGCCGGTTGCTGATACTGGTCGCAGAAAATTTGGTCGCTTTTCTGTCGATTTTTTTTTTTTTTAAAAAAAAAAAATTGGAATCAGCAACCAATAATAGCGCCGGTCGCTGATAATGGTCGCTGAAAACTATTTCTGCTGTAGTGCGTATTCTCCTCCCTCTCGGCTTTCTCACTCTCCACTTTAGAGTCAAAAAAGAACCTGCCAATGTCAATATCAATACTGTAAGTGATCTCATGTTATCATTAAATTCGAATCTGTAAAACACTTGAAATGCTTCAAGTTTTGAGTTTATTTTATTCAATAAATGAATGCTTTGAAGGTGTTTGATGAAATGCCAGTAACAAGATGACAAACTGATAAGATATATGACCGGATGTTTACAAAGGTGATATGTGGTCTGTTATGATGCTTAATTGTAACAATGATATACTCGTCTTCCCAAATTGATTTCTAACTATAACATGACTTTACAGATGAATAAACGGTGCCAGTGAAATACCCCATTGAAGATGTGTTACTGGTGCCGTCACAGTGGCAACAGAGAGAGCAGCAATGGAATGACTTCCCTCAGTGGAAACCACAGAGCTATACCGACTGTTGAACCTGAAGGTGTTGATCTCTTCTCCATAAGTAACAAAATATTCTTCTTTTATTTTTTTTAACTCGCGACCTTTTGTTGTACTTTGCATAGCACGGATTGGTCTGTACTATGCATAACTAACGGGTTTAATACGTGCGAATCCATTAATCAACGTTGCCAAAATTCAGCTATACACACATTCAAATAAATAGTATCTGAATGCAGTATGTAATCAATGCTGTAGGAATTGTCTTCCTTTTGATAATTTGCAATAAAAATTAGCTTTTTTAAAGAAAAATCAAAGCAGGGTCAAATAAAATAAAAATTACTAAATTGCCCCTGATTATACTTCCTTTTGTGAAATCAAATAAATCAGACTTCTGTAGTTCATTGCAACTCTTTTAGGTGTAATTTTATCACTTCACTGCTCTATATCAGTACCAAGTAGTTGAATTTTTTTTAATTAAATTAGGCCTATTTAATTAGGTAATTGAAATTTGAGGCGGGTACTCTTCTGGGTACCACCTAAATTTGAAAATAAATTTGACCAAAGTATACCTTCTTTACTGAATACTCTACCACCTGTACCACCTGAATGGTACTGGGACTTCTCCGTACCATCTTGCTTTACTGAATTTTTATTCTTGTAGTTTCCATGCTTCATTTTGGTTTTCAGTTTAAATTCTCTCTCGAATGAGATGAGATGTCACTCCTCAGTAGATTCTTCTACATAAAGGTTATTGGTTACTTGTAGTTTATGTTTCATATTATCTTACTGTAAAAAGGGTAATATTTGGCCCAAGTTAGTTGAAATCATCAAATAAATAGAAAATATTAGGAACAAGTTTAATTGGAGTATGGTTCACACGAGTGATATATATCTAGTCTAGTTTTGGAAATTTGTTGCATTTGGTCCACCAATTTTTTTTTCCTTATTTTCTAGATTTCATGTGATATTGTGAGAAATACTGTTGAAGAAAGCTTTAGGTTCTTATGCAATAATAAGTCGCAACACCATTATGTAAAGAGAGAATTCTATCTATCACTAAAGACTCAAGCATTGGGATTATGGTCTCAGATATTATTTAGGTGCAATATATTTTTTTTTTTTGCATCCTTTAGGTGCCAAATAATCATTTGGGTAGGGGGTGCACAGGTTTTTGTTTGTGCAAAATAATTATGGGTTGTGGGAAATATGTGGAGGTTGGGAAATTACATTTGCACATGTGTACTTTGAAATCCGTCATCTGTGGTTGGACTCAGTTCATTTGCATAGATCGAGCGAAAATAAAAGAGAAGAAATGCTCACAAGTTCAATATTATTTTCCTGAAAAACAATTGTAAATTATGTGCAGGTATTTATTAAAACTGCCACAAGCATCCACAGGAAGATCCAAGATGGTGTCTTTGATGTATCCAATGAGGTTAGTCATTAAATATGGGAGGTCAAGTTGTTTCATATGTTCAATACTTTGTGCGGCAGACGACATTTTGTTGGGAAAACCTGACTAAAGATAGAAACTATTACACTCTATTAGACAACACCCCTTCAAAATAGGGCACCGAAGTGAGGGGCAAATATGAAAACCATCACTGGAGATATCCAGTCCTAGACCAAATGCTGAAGATGGAGAACAGTAGGCAACAAATATGAAACAAACTCTCTTGAGAAGAAGCAACAACTATTCCAATTGGAAGAAAACTTTCTTTCTACACTGAACAAATTCAATCAAATATGGTTCATATGATATTAAAAACTAATATGGCTTGAAGAAAAGCACTACCCACTTAAGGTACGACATATTTTAGTATAGTATATATGTTGAACTTACGATGTGGAGCCACTTTACTCTGCTTCAGTGTCATAGAAATATGTGTTAATGAGTGCCTGTGAATGTGCTCCAACAGCACATTCATCCTCACTACTGCAGAGTGAACTTCTCTCCTGGTTTGCTAACTACATACTTCTGCCAGGAGCCCGCTACCCTTGGAGCACTAGCTAGAGGCCCACCAGGTGAAGCCTCAAAATCCTCTAGCAAGTATTTATGATCAGCGGATAATGTTTTCACTTATCATGGGCGGAAAAGCTTCATTATGCGCCAGAGTGCACAAGAAATTTTGGCATTAGGACCATGTTGGTTTCTTTTTGGAAAAGGGATGTACAAGTCTAAAAAAAGAATTTCTTTTAGTTAATGTATTTGGATTATCCGATTTGCATTATAAAGAGAAAGCTGAATTGATTCCATTTTAAATCAGACACAATTGAGATACATTAACTCAAAAAAAAAAAAATTTAATTAATACAAACGATGCAGACTCATGCCCCTATCCCATGCATCTAGTTCTCGTACCAAGCTTGCCAGATCCAATTTCCAATGAATTAAATTTGCCTTTTCATCTCTCGGTTTGGAGGATCCGAATCTGCTGCGATTCTTTACTTATAAAATAGTATCCTATAATTTCTATTTTTTCAAATTCAATTGTTGAATTGTTTTGAAATTCGTGTACAAAAAAATTAGTTGTTTTGAAATATGTGCACAAAATTTTTTGAACGGCTGAATTTAGAAAAACAAAGATATTGAAATTACTGTTTATACCATTCGGATAGTAGCAGATCCAATTCTCAGTTTGGAACCGGACATTTAAATCCATGCCAGCTAAGCTAAATGTCTCTTTTTGTTTAATTAATAAAATAGTTTGGGACATGCTTAGGGGTGTCAGCGGTACGATATGAGTCAGATAAGTGGTATTTTCATATATCCGTACATGTTATAATAATAGAAAAATTACTTTTATACATCTTTTTTAATATAGTACGAATCAGATAAATCAATAAAATAGTACCATTGACATCATAATTTGTGTTTTTGATAAAATATTTTTTAAAACAAAAAAATAAAAAAATAATGAATACAACTAATTTGTATTATAAAAATTTAGTAAAATACAAAATTTATTGCATTATGTATTACTTTCGTACAAATATATATTTATATATATACATTTATTTTTAAGAATTATCTTATTGGGTAACGAGTAAGATAAAAAAAAATGCTATACTTATTCATCTTTTTTAATACGATACAAATCAAATAAATGAATAAAAGAGTGTCATTAACACTCTAGACACGCTTTTATCTTTACTATTTGTCACAATTATCATTAAGATTCTAAAATAAATTAAATAATATAGCAGCTTGTCAGCATGAAATCAGCTGATGACTAATTGACCCCAAAAATTGGGAATTCAGATCCAGAGAAGTAATCCAATCTTTAGGTTTTAAATCGGGACCGTCCGATTCGAATTCGAGATAATCTATCCGGATCTGAAGTGTACGTATCCCGAGAACGAATTCGAATTCCGAGACAATTCTAAGCGACGGATTCGAATCGAACGGTCTTAATCCAAAACCCAAAGATTGGGTTACTATACGGGATCCGGATTGGGCATAGTTTTGCCCATCAACCGGTCCGACCCCACCGGATCCATTGATCTTGAATCGATCGGACGGACTACCGAATCAGAATATTGACTGGGGGCTCGAGTCTTAATTGTAATTCCTAGAGAAACTAGCTGGTTCAGAGAACATTTGTTCGGACTCGCTATTTTTTTCAAATACTAAGTAAATCACTACATATGAATTATGGTTCTTAATTACACTGAATATCATACGAAGTCTTCATCTTTTTCAAATAGGAGGAAACACAAAATAAAAATAATTTTGTTCATTGCATAATTAAGTGTAAAATATGTATGTATATTAATTGAATTTGAACTTAAATTCAAATGTAAATTTGTAAAACTTCGATATACATAGATAAAAATACGAAGATACATGATGCACTGAATATGACAGACGAATTGTACTTAGGGATTTGTACCCGCTTTTTACCCAAACCAACTGTCATTTGACTGACGGGAATACTGTAACAATAACAAATAATACTATAACAGACATTATCTAATACTATAAAAGATGCGATCAATTTTTTTAAAAATAACAATTTGCAACTTCCAACCTCTCTGTACTTGTACTTTCAAACTTATTGTACTTTGACAGTTAATGACAGTTAACTGTACTTTAAAAATTGTCCACAATCAATTTATATTAGAACTCCTTTCACTTGCAGGAGTACATCTTGGATCTGTCAATTATGTTACTTATGTATTTTTTCCCTTCTAGAAGTTTTTAATTTTTTTTTCAAAGTTTTTCCTATCGTTCTAGAAGTTTCAATATTAATTTTTTTGGTATTTTTTTAAATTTCTCATTTTTTTATTTTTTAAATAATTTCTAAAAATTACAATTTCAAATTATCGAAATTGAATACGGTAAAAAATAGTTACGTAAACTGCAAAAATGACGACAAAATCTATATAAAATGATTACTGTAACAATAAAGTATGAAAATTGTAACAATTACGATTAAAACTATAAGACATCAAAACTATCACAAATATTATAAACAAACATAACTTTGTCCAAATCCCGATTCAACTCGGGTTTCCGAGTCAACTCGACCGATTCCAGCCAATTCATCTGATTATGATTCCACGGTCAAGACCCCGATTCTGATTCCGATTCCGAGTTTCAGAACTATGGTTCAAGGAGAAAATTAGATAAGATAACAAATTGTTAACATAATTATGGTAAGTCAAAAATGCAAAAGTAAAACAACTAAAGTATGCAAGAGTTACAAAAGACTGCAAAAACAAGTCTTCAATTCACTAAGCTGCAAAAAATACAGGTTCTTGATATACTTGTTTATAATTTCAAGTATTGGGACAATACCGCAGACGTCCTGTATTGGGACAACCCCTGTGTTAACCGTGGCCCCGCAGCCGCAATTCATCCCGCATTACTCTGGGAGACCATACACCTACTCCCCTTATCCCTATTATCTTCCAATAGGACCTCCGTTTACTTACAACACCCCACACGGGTCATACACCCCAGGGCCCTAGGGTACTATTATGATTCGACCCCTATGCCTTCTTTTCCACCAAGGGCCACCACGCCGAGGCCCTATACTACAAGTCGGCCCCCCCAGGGACAGCAGGCGGCTCCCCCTACAGCAGCACTGATCCGACCACCAACACAAGAACGCCCTGCAAAACGGGGCCAGGCCATTCAACCAAGGAACCTGAATCCCAAGTTTGTTCAGGTCAGAACCATCCGAACGGGCGAAACCGATACTCCAGACGAACAAGTAAGGAAGCCTGAGGAGTGCAGAGAACATCCCACGGAGGGACAAGTAGAAAGCCAAGTCATTATGCAGCAAGACGAGCTGCTACGTCCGGAAGAAAATAAGGACAACCGAGAAGGCCCAGCCGATCAAGCATCTATACGACAACATTCACGGGAAAAAAGGTCTCGTCGAGATCAGGGACGATCCCGGCACGAAAGAACTGATGGTCGACATAAAGAAAGGGACGCAGCCGCCGCCATGAACGAAGACATGAACGGGATTCTCCCAGTCCCCACAGAGGGGTCAGCTTAGCCCGAGTTTAGAAACTAATCCAAGCGCGCCTAGCCGAAATGACCGACAGAATGACAGATACTAGAACCGTGCCACTGGGGGTGGAGGATGGTCCTTTGTCGGCCGACATATACAGGACTCCTATGGCGGACTTCCGCTATCCCAATGCCTTGCCTAATTTCAAAGGAAGCGGGGATAACCAAGACCCACACAACTTCATATACGGGTTTCAAGAGCGCCTCAGCTTACTAGGGGCATCTGACGCTATCATGTGTCGTATATTTACTACCTGTCTGACGGGTGAGGCATGGGATTGGTACATGACACAGCCCCGAGGATCCATCACGAGGTTTTCTGATCTCGCCAAGGCCTTCCTAGAGCGGTACACTTTCATCAAGCTATTGCCCGCCACTTGCGAGACACTTCTCGACATTGTGCAGGGACCCCATGAAAGAACAGGAACCTTTGTAAACAGGTTCGTTAAAGCATCGCGAAAAATCTCCAACCTAAAAGAAGAGTTCGCATTGGCAGCCATAAAGAGAGGACTCAGAAGGGACGGTCCTGGGACACTGCGATATGAAGCAAATATGAAAAAGATGAACACTCTTCGAGATTTCGTGGCATTTGCCGAAGGATACATCAGGGCCGAAGATGACAACAGAAGTCCCAACAGGCTGAGATCCTGATCACCGCGAACGAAGCAAGGAAGTTGGCAGTCCAAGTCAAGTCGGCCCAAGGGTCAAAATTCATCTCGCCGGACAAACCATTTACAGCACTCCGAGATGATCCAGGATAACAAAGAAGAATACAGGCCATGTTTCGACTGATATGCTCCCTTTACCAAACCAAGGCACGAGATGTACCAGATAGTGAAAGATGTATTCGACCTACCAGCACCCTTACGAAAAGAGATCTTCGAAGTAAAAGATGCAAGCAAACGGTACTTGTTTCATGGATTTGAAGGACACTCAACAGGTGAATGTCTCCAATTAAAAGATATACTGGAAAAGTTGGCGCGCCAAGGCAAGTTGACCGATTACATCAAGCCCGAGTTCTATGAAAAATGGAAGTGGCAATACAACGGACGTAACAGAGAATTTAAGAAGGACATCCCCTACAAAAGGAACTCCAATAGAGAACGACAAACGGAGTCTCCGGTACAGAACCTAGGAAGAACCGAGATACCACAGGAAGACAGGCAAACAAGCCCCGTGATACATATGATTAGCGGAGGAATCAGCAACATGACCCGTCCACCCAGGAAAGGCACCAAGCAGTACCCCGCGGTATTGAATGTAGAGGCCCCGCCAAGCAGGAAGCGGTCCCGAGAGGATGAAGTTATATCCTTCTCTGAAAAGGACTTAGGTGACATCATAGGACCACATGATGATCCCGTAGTTCTCACCCTGAAAATTGGCCAGCATAGAGTCCGGAGGATACTTGTGGACATAGGCAGCTCTGCCGACATACTGTACTTATCAGCATTCAAGAAAATGGGCATGAACAAAGACCAATTACAAAAAATTGCGTCCCCGTTGGTAAGTTTCATCAGCGACACCCTCCGACCACATGGCATCACGAGGCTTAAAGTCATTTTCTGGTGGTTAGCGCGCCATCAGGTTACAACGCGATATTGGGAAGAAAAACGCTCAATCAAATTGGGACGGTCATATCATCCCCATGCCTGAAGATTAAGTTCCATACCGAATACGGGACTGGTGAAGAATGCGAGCAACAGAAGGTCGCACGTGAGTGTTATCTGACCTCACTGCATGGTCATGATGGCTCCGTGAATAATGTGGAAGCCCCAAACCAAAATGCACGACCAGCGTCATTAAAATTAAAATCCACCGCCGATTTCATGCCTCCAAATACACCCCTCGCTCTTGATCCCACTGACAAAGCCGTATCTAAAACAGACCTGGAACCAACAGACGAAGTAGATCAGATCGATTTAGGAGAAGGAAGGACTCTGAATATCAGAAAAGCCATCCAAGGAAAGGCAAAAGACGAATTGATTAACTTTCTACGAGAACACCAATCAGTGTTTGCCTGGACAACGGCCGATATGCCCGGCATCCCACGGGCTTTGGCGGAGCATAAACTCCATGTCAAACTGGGTGCCAAACCCGTACACCAGAAGAAGAGAAACATGGGCGAAGAAAGACAACGGGCAATAACCAAAGAGGTGAGAAAGCTGCTCGCAGCAGGATTTATCAGGCATGTCGAATGCCCAGAGTGGGTAGCAAACCCCGTGCTAGTTAAGAAATCCAATGGTGATTGGCGAATGTGCATAGATTACACGGACCTCAACAAAGCATGTCCGATGGATCCCTTCCCATTACCGAAAATTGACTAATTGGTTGACTCCACTTCGGGACATGCCTTTCTCAGTTTTATGGACGCCTTCTCAGGATACAACCAGATCATGATGTTCCCAAACGACGAGGAAAATATGACTTTCACTACCCACTCAGGCCTGTATTGTTACCGAATGATGCCTTTTGGGTTAAAAAATGCGGGAGCGACATTCCAAATGATGGTTAACAAAGTCTTTCAAAAACAGATTGGAAGGAATGTTGAAGCATATGTTGATGATCTACTGGTAAAAAGCATGACGGACAGGGGACATGTGGAGGACTTAAGAGAGACATTCGAAACTCTCGATAAGGCCGACATGAAGTTGAACCCCAAGAAGAGCTTCTTTGGACTAACCGGAGGGAAGTTCTTAGGATTCATGGTGTCTATTAGAGGAATAGAAATCCATCCCTCTAAGTCACAAGCAATACTTGGTATGAAGCCGCCCACGAATTTGAAAGAACTACATTCTCTGACCGGGAGACTTGCAGCGTTGAACAAATTCATTGCACGATCGGGAGATGTATGCTTTCCCTTTTTCAAAGCAATGCGCAAGTCAGCACGTTTTGAATGAACGGAAGAATGTGCACTTGCGTTCGAAAAGATTAAGGAGTATCTCGCCAACCCCCCTGCCTCAGCAGACCAACAGCCGGCGACACATTGGCCATGTACTTAGCCACAACAGGACACGCGGTCAGTGCGGCCTTAGTAAAAGAGGAAGGATGAGAACAGAAGCCAATATACTTTGTGTCCCATGTGCTACGAGAAGCTGAAACCCGATATACTCAGATTGAAAAGGCAGCTTACGCCCTGATAGTGGCCGCACGAAAGCTCAGGCCTTACTTTCAGTCTCATCCCATCAAGGTATACGCCGGTGTTCCCTTGAAGAAGGCCTTTGCGAACTTTGACTCTTCCGGACGACTATTATCCTTGGGCTCTCGAGATATCAGAGTACGACATCACTTTCCATTCGCAAAGCGCTCAGAGATCCCAAATATTCGCAGATTTCATAGCAGACTATTCAGGCTTACCTATTGACAGTGAGGAAGGTGGACATTATATGTTGATGGCGCTTCCTCACTACAAGGCGCAGGAGTAGGGGTATCCTTGGTTGGACCTCAGGGAGAGACACTGAATTATGCCCTCCATTTCCAATTCCCTGTTACCAACAACACAGCCGAATATGAAGCCATGATTGCGGGATTGAAAATAGCCCAGGGATTAGGCGCTCAGGAGGTGGCATTGCACAGTGATTCTGAACTGGCAGTCTGACAAATTAATGACGAATGTCGCGTGATAGATGACAAACTAAAGAGGTATCACGACAAGATACGGTTGATGAAGGAACAGTTCCAAAAAATAGAAATCTAACATGTACCTCGCAACAGAAACAGCCAGGCTGACACCCTATCCAAACTTGGTGCTGCCGGGAAACTCGATAAAGACAGGCCTGTGATAGTGATGGATGTCCCGGAATCCAGCGTTGACAACTCTACAACCGACATAATGGCAATAAACGGGATCGAAGACACTTGGTTTGCACCTATGTGGAACTATTTGAATACGGGCGCATTACCAACCAACCAACTCGAAGCGTGGCACCTTAAGAAGATAGCACCACTATACACCATTTTCAATGGCCAGCTGTACAAGAGGGGGTACCTCCGCCCATGGCTCAAATGTGTGCATAAGGATGTCGCCCAAAGAATGCTAGAGGAAGTCCATGAAGGGGTATGCGGCCGCCACCAAGGTGCCAAAACCCTAGCCAAGCGCGTCCTCCGGGCAGGATTTTATTGGCCGACAATGCAACAGGATGCGTTGATCTCATCAAGAAATGTGAGAAGTGTCAGTTTCACAGCAAACTGAGTAAAATCCCGGCTTACAATCAAATCTCGATAGCTGGAGCATGGCCGTTTGACTTATGGGGCATCGACATTGTTGGCCCGTTTCCTGCAGCCGTCCATCAGCGCAGATGGATTATTGTCGCTGTTGAATACTTCACGAAATGGGTGGAAGCGGAACCACTGGCAACATCACAGCGAAAGCCGCAGAAAAATTCATCTGGCGCAACATAATATGTCGGTTTGGGATCCCTCACGCACTCATATCCGACAATGGAACTCAGTTCAATGCCACTACAACTACTGATTTCCTGGAACGGTTGGGAATACGTAACAACTTCACCTCTGTCAGCTATCCCGCTGGCGGAAGTAACAAATAGAACGATATTGGAGGGATTGAAAAGGAAGGTCCAGGAAAATAGAAAGAATTGGCCAGACATGCTCGATGAAATACTTTGGGCATATCGCACCACGCAATGCGAGGCAACACAACAGACCCCTTACTCTTTGGTATTCGGCATGGAAGACGTTACACCTTTAGAAATTATCGAACCATCACTAAGGGTGTTGGCTTACTCTACTAAGGCCAACATGGAAGAAAGAAACACAGACCTCGAGCTCATCATGAAGTTAAGGGACAAAGCAAAGGCGCGTGTAATGGAATATCAACGGAGGGTGAAAACGGCGTTCGACAGACATGTTGCACTCCGAGATTTCCAGATAGGAGACTTAGTCCTTCGCAAGGTAGAGGCTACTGGCAAGCATGTCGGCAAGCTAGAGCCAAATTGGGATGGCCCGTATCATGTCACATCACTAAAAGGAAAGGGAGCTTATGAACTCGAAGACCGGGATGGTATGATACTATCAAGACCATGGAACGCGTGCCACTTGCGCAAATTTTATGTTTAAAGTAAATTACATGCTGTGGAATTTTATTTTGTTTGTGATCAGTTACGTTTCTAATTAGTCTTTTTCATAAAATAATGACGCGTGGATTATACTAACTCGCTGGTATCAATGAAATTTTGTTATGAATATTGTTGTGAGATAACGAGCGAAATCTTACATAATAACAAACGACATACAACATACAACGATTCTAAATCAGGGCTGAAAACCTATATGATGACATATAAAATTTTGAAGTCGCGACAACGATATTATTTCCAAGTGATAACCCACACGGCATCACATAAAAACAATGATTATTCATGTTGCGATAGCAACATGATACGAATCCGAAACCCGACAGGGGATATGGGCTGCGAAAGTAATACCACTTAGCCTACACGGCAATACATTGAACCTATGTCGCGACAGCGACAATATATAGTAATCGAAAGCCTATACGGCAACGAAATATTATGTCGACAGACATCAGGGATCTTAACACAAGACCCAAATAATGACTCCAAAACATTATTAGGTTATTTTGACAAAAAAAAATAGAGTACAACATACGGCCACAAAAAACAAATTTACATTCCAAAATATAATTTGTTCAATAATCACGAAAATAACTGTTCTTACACACACCTTTATCTGTTACCAACCCCCACATCTCGGGGGATAAAAAGACAATTGTTTTTCACAAACACAAACACCACAAACCACCACATCTTGGGGGATACAAATACAATCGTTTGGAATCTTGGCCCTCACATCCCGAGGGCCATAGGCACAGTTCTAATCACAAACAAACACATTACAAAAAAAAAAAAAAAAAAAAGAACACCACGCGGCATCTCTTGAACCTGATCCCCACTCGCCATAGAATTCCCTATTTTAAAACGATGATAAGACCACAGGTTAGAAAACTATACTACACGTCTTATTATGATTGATATACAAAAATTACCTTAAGAAGACGGAGGAGCAACATTAGGAGATACCCCTTCTTCCTCTCATACCTCTTCTTCCCCTTCTGCTCCTTCCTCTTCTTCAGGGGGAGGCAGAGGTATATCGGCAGGCCAATGAGCAACATCGGTCCACACATACGGGAGACCGGTATTCTCACCAGTAGCAAGGGCAAGCCTTTCAAACACAACAGGCTTGCCCTCGGTATCTAGCAATATGTCCCTTTTCGGATCTCAGGAATATCCAGTTAGGGACATCACTCCAGCCTCCTCAACAGGAACGGGGGCATACCCGAGATCTTCTGGAAGGAAGGGAAACGATTTGCTAAGATCCTTTAGTTGATCATAAATCGAGTACCTCAACAATTGCACCGACGCTACAGAGGCCGCACAGCAAAAGGATCGACTTCCCAGGAAGTTGGCCGTCCTTTCTTTAAGGAGCCGAGCAATCTCTGCATCCTTGGCAGCCAACTCGACATCCTTAGCAGCCAGAGCGGCATCTCTGGCGGCCAATGCCATGTCCTTCCCTATGATATCGGCGTCTTTGGTCTGTAATTCCCCTTCCAGTTCTGATATCTTTGCCTTGCAAGACGCAATGTTTATATCATTGACATTTTTCATGGCCTTCATTGCATCTACTTGCTTGGTCAAAGATGATGCCCCCACCTCCACCATTTCACATTTCTTCTTATATCCTAAAGCTTGCTTAAAAAAATAATTCCTTTCTTGCAACGCCTTTTGGATAGTAACAGAATCGGCATGAGAAAAATTTACCCCAGATTCCCCACTTTCGTAGGCATCTTGAAATGACCTACTGCAACGCCTATGTCGTGCAGCGCGCTCATCACATAGCCCAAAAAGCCGCTCGGATCATTCTCCAAACTCGCTTTCTGCTGAGGAGTGGCAGTTGCCCGATAGATCTCACGTGCGTACTGGGCCTGATCTGAAGATGATTCTTCCCCCTTTTGCATCATCCCATATTTTGGGATGTGAGCTGCAATACCGTCAGGGTTCCCTTTGGAGAAATCACTTCTCCAAACTATCCCCACATTCCTATCGGGGTTAACAACCGAGATGTGCTCCGCTAATCTCTCCTCATCCAAAAGGACTATGTCGTCAACTTGAGAGAGAGGGGCCTCCGTACCCTGAGTCAAGGCCAACACGGGGAGAGGAGACAGAAAAGGAACTCCCTGTGATATAACGGGAGATGGGAGGGAGATTACAGAATCAGCAACGACATTGTCCTCCTGTTGAGGACCCTCCGACACTGTTTTTTCTTCCTTCGCTCCTCTTTTCTTTCTCTTCTCGGCTTCAGTCCGAGACCGAGATGAAGAATCCTTGGGTTTCTTGGCTACGCCCTTCTTCTTAGGATCTTCAGTGGATTTCCTTTTAGCCGAGATAGCAGCCTGCACCTCGTTATCCTTGCCCGCCGCTACGGCAGGGTCTGAAGAAGATGCCCCTGCACATGTACCAGGTGAGGTTACAGGCTGAGTATTCTTCTTCTTGTTTCTCTTCTTGGTATGAGAAATCTTGAAGGGAATCAGGTTAGAGGTATCATGGCCAATTTAAACCGTCCGTTCTCTGTACAAAAAAAAAAAAAAAAAAAAAAAAAAATAAGTAAGTTAGTAAAGTATACCGATATTAATATTATAGCCAATAGATAAATATATACGACATTCTGGAATACTAACTTAGGACCAATTTCTTTATTGTCCTTATGATCTTGTCATCAGATGGATTGCCCGTTCTGGGCTTGACGAGATCCTCACTCTGGCCCATTGACTGGCCAGTAGATTACCCTTCCTGATAGACCGCCATTGGTATCTGATCCTTTCCAAGGTAGCGACTTCATGTGGCCGCTCCACATATACCCAACGCTGTTTCCAGTCGTTGACCTTCTTCACACGAGAAGTATCGTCTATGAAGAAAAGACCCTCCCATTTTTCCGCCTTACTGGTCCTTTGGCGGAGAGCGAGATGCTCATGGGAAGTGAAATAGAGAGTGTAGAACGCACAAAAAATGGGTACAGAAGGTTTGTACTTCGCCAGTCTCGGAATTTGTTCAAATAATTGCTGAAAACTAGTAATATGACACCAGGTAGGAGGAGTTAGTTGGCTAGGTGCGAGATCCAACAGTCAAAGCAATGTCCGTTCAAACTTGGTTAGAGGAAGTTGAAGACCACAGTAAGAAAGAATTCAGTATAGACATAATCCTTTTCTTGGTTTGATACCCTGAGATTCTTCAAACATCCCCATTCGAACGGCATATTCCCGATCGTCCAAGTCAGAACCCAAACCATAGAATGGAACGCCGGGATTGTCATGACCAACGGCATCCTCATCACTAGAGCTTTCCCATTCTTCAATTTCTTCGACCCCGACATCGGCGGGATTAGATTCCCCCTCAACTATCTCTAGAACTCTGTTCCTCACAACTCGTCTGGGGTGAGATTCAGACGAGGAAGTCACAGGACCAATCATCAACCCTTTGCCTGCACTTGAACGATGAGGGATGGAATCGACTCCCAACTCTTCCGCTTGTGAGCCCCCCATGTCTGCTAATGAAGCAACAAATATGTCGGTGAACATCAAAACTACATGTCTTACTGCAATACTAACAGACAAAGCTTACCCCTCTTTGGTTACTAACCCAGACTAACAATTAATTTTATTATATGTCCATGACCAAGAGGTTGGTATAATTCCCTACACCTTACATATATCGGCCTCATGAACGACATACCAAAAAATATATATATAACAAGATAAGGAGGAATTACCCGACATTATGATCTCGGAATAAGAGTAGCAGCTTCTGGAGGAAGGTTTTTCTTGCGAGATGAAGCTTCAGAGTTCTTTTTCAGAAATAAAGCGAGAATGGAATAAAATGGAAAAAAAGGGAGAAAAAGATATCTATAGCCTTCGGAACTCAACTTCCAAGAGGGACACGCGGCAATACGCGAATGGTACCTGCACATGTCTTTTCGGTACTTCCCGCCATTTTGTATCACGACGCTTCGTCGCCCTATTAAATCTAACCCGTTGATATTAAATAAAAGGTCTAGATTTCGGCTTAGAAGTTGGAGCGACCGATGGAATTCATTTTTCTTATAAAAATCGACCTATTAAAACACAAGAGCTACCCAATTCAATTCTATTCTCACATACCGCACCAACATGAGTACTTCCAGTTATAAAAGCGAAGCCACATCTAGGCCAAAAACTCCTAAACCCAATGTCGCCCTACGTCGTCACCCGCCTCCAGCGACATGGGATGACTCTAATCCATTGGAATGGAATCAATGCTTTTGTTGTTCAAAGAGAGGACAGGCCAGACGGATGTTTACTTGTGATGGCTGTGAAAAATCGTTTCACCCTAAGTGTATCACGACTGAGCTACCATGTCAGTCTGATAATATACGTTATAATACATTTCTTTGCCCAGGATGCATTCAACGCAAGGAGGAATTGGCCGTATTTTTAGATTAGTCTTTACATTTTATCTAACGAATATCGTTGTATTAAGGATGTCGATTTTATTGTGATGGTTGATATTTTCCCATTATATACATACTCACTTCCTTTAAGACATGAATTACTGAAGTTACACGTAATGTCGGATTAATACTATCCTTGGTGTTACAATGAAGAATGTCTTGAGATTTACAACACAAGTTACGGCGTTCATCCAACGGCTCATCTTTAAATAAAATGAATCCTAAATCAACACATTTAAGTGACAGTTGGGAAAACAGCATTTATGGAGGGCGGTTTCCATTTCACAACCTATAAATACGGAATTACCTCAGTAATTTTGAGACAGAAAAACCCTCCTTTCTAACATCCAACAAAATGCCTTTCAAACGTCTGGCTTGCAAAAAGATGATCCCACGATCCGACATTGGGGAAACCTCAAACTCTCAACCGACATCACAAGATGATAACACCACACGACACGTTCTTACTAAGGAACAAAGAGCGCACCTTCTGACAATATTCTCCCAAGAGGCCATCGATTTCATGCTCGAACATGAGACGACAAAGATGGGGGACTTCCTTGATGACGCTCTCCGTACATTGTCTGCACAACGACAACCTGAAAGTACTGCTGAGCACTGGGAAGAGTGGACCACTGAGCTTTGCCGACTTTGTTATAAAGAGGGGCAAAAGCGATTCATGTCCAATTGTTGTATATGCAGTTATTGGTACCATGAATTATATCTTAGGCATCTTATCCCTCCTCTCAATGCTAAGGCCTGTCCATTTGACAATTCTGTCCTGGCATCGACACCAATCTCCGACATGAAAGATAATCACTCCAAACCTTCCAAAGGAAATTTCAACTAGTCATATACATATCTTGTCATCAGACATGACTAAATTGTCCTTCCATTCATATCCATGGACATGATTATTGGAAAGACAATTCGGTCATGCCCTATTACGAGATATGGTTAAAATCAGGAGGGTAATATCATCAATAATATCATGAGCGTGAGAAAGAATTCAGATGAATGTTGTAATGTCTTATGTAAATTGATTTATTTATATGTCACCCTTACGTTACACTAATTCGCCAACTGCCTAAGAAATAAGTACATTTATTGATCCTCAAATACGCCACATCTCTGAGATGATACCACGCCAATATCGCTTCGAAAATCGACAACTGTTTATGAAGTTCATGACGAGGTAATGAATAAGAATCTCTTTATACTTTTATTGTGAACAATATTACACTTCTCTTATATATGATGCATTATATTCCTAGTATCGACATTCTCAAGTCGAAAGCATCGACATGATGCATTCTGACTTCGGGGGCAAATGATAGGGCCATGTTACACAGGCCCTAAAAGGCTTGAATAACATCTGGGATTCGGACCTTTCAATTGACAGGCCAACCCAGAATATGAAAGAAAAGCCCAATTAAATAACAGGCCGACCTACCGGCATAACCGCTACACGCGGGATAACTGTAACACACGGCATAAAACCGCTACCCGCGAGACAACCGCTAACCGACTTCCCAACCGCTCCCACATCCTCTAAGAAAACTGTAGAGGGAACGGTTAGAAAGGAGGATATAAAAGACTTCAGATTTCCTGAGAAGGGGATCGAATTTTCTACCAACAAAAACAACGCTAAGAGAGATATCGATAGGGAAGAGTAGAATATCTCACATCCTCCTCCTAATTTCTGAACTAAGTCGGCTTGCATCCTGCAGTAAGCCGACCCGTAGCCATCTCGACTCATCAATCGAGATAAGGAGAGATCCAATCTTCAACACCATCTCGATTTATCAACCGAGATAAGAAGAGATTCAGTCTAACCCGCTCACCTGAGACATACGAGCGGCCCAATCCAGATAGCCCGTATCACCAGTAAACATAAATCAAAACATTTTCATGAAAGAACTAATACCATAATTATTATAAGCAAGTGTTAAATAAAAGAAAGAGAAAGGACTAAAATCAAACAACAATGTACATCAGGTTTTGATATCTAGAAGGTTTATGAAATTGCTTTGTATTATTACATAGTGCAACTGATGTAAAGCACCAGTACCAATTGGAACTTTGTATTATTACATAGTGCAACTGATGTAAAGCACCAGTACCAATTGGAACATTATTTGATATCATTATATACCTAACTCTTGCAATTTGTGTACCAACGCATACACAATCACATCAGGCCAAAACAATGCTTTGACATCATTAATGGGCATTTCATCAAACAGCTTGCGTGCATCTCTAAGATTTACACATTTAGCATAAGTAGCAAACTCTATTGACAGATGGCGGCAGGGAAGTCGCGGTAGAGCCGTGATTCTTCGGCCAGGGCGCACAGGCCTTCTATGGCCGGTGGGCTTATCGACACCATGCTATCTATTGGACTATTGACTATTGGAGATGGTTGGTTTCCAAACCAAACCCAACTAGGGTTTCTTTCTTTCTTTACTCCACATTGCCATGGGGACTCTGCGCAAGGACCAATATCCTCTGCCGAGTTTTCCCCTGCGGAGCTGATCGGACGGGCCAGATTTAATATCAGCTGGTGAGTGCTCGGATGATGGAGGGGCAGTATTAATTTTGCTTTAAAATTCGTGCCAAAATCTTATTTGGTCCGTCCGATAAAAAACGAACGGACCAGATTAAAAAAATCGCACAGCTCCGCAGAGAATGCGATTCACTCTGGACAAGTGAGAAATAGAAAGACAGTTTTTTTTTTAAATTTTGTCTTATTGTCATGAATTAATCACTAATAAATTTATTTATTCTTAATCATTAGATGAGATCATGTTTAATAAGAATTAAATTATTTATTTTATAGTACTCTTCATATTTTATAGTATGAATTATTACTTAAATTAATCATTTAGTGAAATAAAATGTGAAAAATAAATTCTACATGTGAAGCTAATTCACATGAAGAGAAAGAATAATTTATTCTACATAACTTATCTATTGCTGGATCATCTCATCGTTCTTACAAACACTATCACCAAGTACTGGTCTAAAAACGGGCCGGGCAGGACGGGCAGGGCACCGGGCGTGCACGGGCACGGGAGGGCACGGGCACAACGGGCCGGACATCACGAGCAAAAAAAAAAAATTTCGCCCTGCCCATTTAATGCCCGTGCCCGTCACGGGCGCAGGGGCAGGACAAGCAGGGCAAAAAATATATATTTTTTTTCTTTTTTTTTTTTTTTTTTTTTTTTTCTTTTTTTTATTTTTTTTTTTTTTTTTTTGTTTTTGTTTCTGTTTTTGTTTCTGTTTGTTTTATAAATTCAAATTATAAATAATTATAAATCCAAATTCATACCAATAAATTATAAATCCAAATTCATACAAATTTAAATTTATTTGACATGGTTGTAACTCGATAATTTTTGTTATAATAAAATATAAATTAAAAATTTCTTAAATCAATTACTTTAAAAATAATTAAGCTCTTATTTTAAAACAATAGATTAAAAAATAAATGATGTTTTTTGGCACTAAACGACGTTTTTTGGCACTAAAAATCTTAAACTTAATATTTGAGCCACTAAACAATGTTTTTTGGCGATTCTCATACGCGTCAATCCGACTTTCCTAGCAAAAGTTATGACCGTTTAAAGTTTTAAAAAAAATATATTTCTCATTTTTGAATTTAAAAAAAAATGGAGAGGTGGGGTGGGCCAGTGGGGTCCGGCTGGGGTGGAGGTGGGGGGAGGGGGGGGGGGGAATTTGAATTTGAAATTAATTTTCGGAAAAAACAGATCCAGCCCGTTTAACGCCCATGCCCGTGTGCCCGTGTGCCTATGAGTGCCCGTGGCACGGGCACGGGCACGGGCAGGGCACGCCCCCGGGGCTTTTTTAGAACTCTATCACCAAGTAATTTATGCAATTATACATTAATTAGCTAGTGCCTCTAATAAGTTTGTGATTGTTATCATTTCCTTAATTAGTAATTTTGTACTTCTATTGACTCTAAAATTATTGGACAATGGCATAGTATTAACTATTAAGTATAGGATAATTCTATAAACATTTAATTTTTACAGTATATTATTTGATATTTTATAAAAAAAATACAGTTTAAATTAAAAATAGTATAATTATAGATGTGCTCTTAATTATTTTGATAGAAAATTTATCAGAATAAAATTAACTGTCACACCCCAGATTTTTACCATCCGAAGCGTGATTATACAAGCATCTTCACATCTTTCTTTGGTCCGTCAACCTACATCGCCAACAAAAAAAATAACAAAATGGAGTCGGCTTCAAAACTCAATAACCGGTTATTTAACGACGCGCTTCTCTATAATTAGTTTAATTTAGCAACCGTTCAAACAGGCCGGATTAATCCACACAAATACACATAAAATTATGCATGCATATTTAACCGTTGATAGCACGTCAGTCTAGGTTATCCATAATACAAGTCAAAATTTTCTCAATCATCGAACCCGACTGCGACTAGCATTCTCCACATATCGGTCCCGATCACGATTAGCATTCCCTGCATATCGGTCCCGACCACGACTAGCAGCCCCCGTGTATCGGACAAATCTAATTCCAACCTCAGACCCGCTATTCCGTTAAATATGTCATCATAATCCAATATGCAATATCAATATTCAAATAAATTATACAAAATGAAAACACATATTATAGAGAAGTCCGGTTACCTGATAGCGAGATGTTCAAAATTTCAAATCGGATTGAAATGATATATTATAATCACAGTGACAGTAGTCTGAAATGATATATTATAATCACAGCGATGTAGTTGGAACTCGAATCGGATGTTGAAATCAATAATCAAAATAATTATCATAAACTTAATTTCTATACTTCTTTCTTTTCTATTTTGTTGCGAGAGTTGTGGCAGAAGTTGAAATAATTAAAGGAGATATATGGTTTCGGATAAGACAGAAGGGTTACGAAACTACGTAAGGAATTTATTTAAAAAGAGCGATTATGATAAGTTAATGCATATCTAATTGCAGCGAAAGGACGTCAGTTAATGTATATTTAATTGCCAATTAATAATTTTAACTTTGTATATAAGACTTAATTTTCGAACGGTTGTTAGAAAAGAAGTATATAAATGTTATTTCGGAAAATTAATATTAACGGATAAAAATAACTGTTCTTTTCTCAAGCTATAATAAGATTAAATAAATAATTAATCAAACAATAATTTAAGTAGTCAAATAAATTTTTTAAACAAAATAATCAGATAGGTCAAATGAAATTATATATTCAAATTTAAAGTTTTATTAATTTACACCATAGAATCTTTATTATATTAAAAAAAATCTTCTTAGCAATTATAATAATAGCTTAAATTTTCAGAATCCAGATAGCTCAAATAAATAGTACATGTAGTGTGAAAAATGATGAATTCAGAATGCGCCAGGTTGGTTTGTCTGATGCAAACTTATGTTCATTAGTTGAAGTAGAATTGCAAAACACTTTTTTTAATTGAAAAATGTCCGACTCGGCAAGACTCGGCCTGACTCGGATTGACTCGGCCAGAAAATCGGCTAACTCGGCTAAGTCAGACACTGTTCATTTGAGTTTTACTGAAAAAATCACATGGACGCAAGACTCGGGTAAAAATCAGACCGGACACGACAGATACCGAGTTGACTCGGTATCAGCTGATTTTAAGAACCATGACTGTACTTGTATCAGTTAGCTTACAAATAGCAATCATTAATTGTTCTGACTCCTACAAAAATCTACATCATATGTAAATTTAACAATTTTACTTTGATATATAAATTTAATAATTTTTATTATTAAAAAATAAAATAAATATTAGAAGCACGATGTTGACATGAAAATAAAAGAAATTGAAGTCTCCGCAGGATTTTTAAATATGCATTAAAATACGAAGATAGGTGATGCACTGAAAATGACAGACGAACTGAAGGCCTTAGGGCTGTCATCTTCTGTAAAAAGTCAAAACATTAATGAGAGGAGAGCATCGTGTCACCAACTCACCATAGGACAGCAAAGAGAAGATGCAATTCAGGATTTGCTGTTTCCCGTACACCATAGTCACAAATGTGACAAATAAATAATCCGGATTCCGTTCAACCGGATTTTTTTTATTTTATTCACAAATAATTCGTGATTTGCTTTATTCGCAAATAAAGGGCGTGTTCGGCCACTTTACTGTTTCTGCGAAAAAAACAAAATTCAGTTTAACTGAATTTTTTTCTCACGTGAATAGTAATTTTTAGTTCAATTTCTTTGCCCATACCCATTCCTAATGGCCCGCCAAACAGACATAAAATGTATTATACGTTTTTTTGCGTTTTATTCGGTCTTAGAATAAAAAACGTTAAAAAAAAAAGGAATAAAATGTGAATTTCTCACCAACCATGTTATTATGCCATACACAAAGATGCTTTGAGGGAGTAATCGCGCCGAGAATTCGTTTTACCTAGTAAGGTAACAAAATATTTTTGTTTAAATCTGGACCATCCAATCAAAATCTGCACGACTATTAAAATGGTTCCGTGCATTCTAAGTCAGGCTATATTGGTTCGGAATTTTATTGGACGGCCGTGATCCAAAGAAAAATATTATCTTACCTTATAGAATATGGATTCCATGTGCGGATGGCATGTGCTCTCTAGAGTCCAAACTTCAAACTATAGTGACAAATGAATTATCCGGATTCGGTTTAGAGGGATCAAAAATTTGTTATTTGGAAATAATTCAAGTATAATTCAAAATTATTTGGACCGGAGATCTTAGTCCCACAATTGAGCAAAAAAAATCGCAAATAATTCATAAAATTTGGAAAAACAAATCGTAATATTTGTGAATTATTCATGAATAATTCGGTCAAAATTCGGTCAACCAAATAATTCGTCGTTGGTTCACCATCACCACAAAAACATTTAATTTGCGAATAATTCACGAATCAAACACAAATCTTGTGACTATGCTCCAGACCATAGTCACCATATTCGCGAATAATTGGTGAATAAAATTTTTTTTGACGTTTCCAAACCGAACAACGAATAAAACGTGAAAAACGTATTTTACGAATTATTCGCGAATAAAATGTATTTTACGAATTATTCGCGAATAAAATGTTTTTCCAAATTATATGTGAATAAAATGCGAAAAAAACACGCATAATTTTTTTCAATTATTTATATTTATATTTTATTTTAATTGTTTTGTTTTAATTTTTGTTTTTGCTCCATTATGAGACTGAAATCATTCTCGAGTTATATTCTAATTATTTTTAAATCATGAAATTTTTATCTCGCCAAATTGAGCCGAATAATTCATTTATCTCCAGACCAATCAAAAGTGTACTGAGTGTAGATAGTTATTTCGCCCTCATTTCAAGTTGACCACATAATTATGGCTTTTAAATATTGAGTGTGGATAGAGTATGAATTTTGCCCCCGGGCGTGCCCTGCCCGTGCCTTGCCGTGCCCGTGCCCGTGCCCCCGCCCTGCCCGTGCCCGTGCCCGTGCCCGTGCCCGCCCGTGCCCGTGCCCGTGCCCGTGCCCGTGCCGTCTGCCGTGCCCGTGCCCGTGCCCGTGCCCGTCCCCGCCCGTGCACGTCTGCCCGTGCCCGTGCCCTGCCCGTGCTCTGTCTGCCGTGCCGTGCCACGGGCACCCACGGCACACACGGGCACGGGCGTTAAACGGGCCGGACTTGATTTTTTTTTCCCCGCCCGTGTTTGCCGGCCCGCCGTGCCCGTGTGCCCGTGTGCCCGTGCCCTGCCCATGCCCGTGCCCGTTTTTTTTTTTTTTTTCGGAAATTTTTTTGAATTTTGAATTTCAAATTCCCCCAGGACCCCCCTGCCCGGCCCGCCCGGACCCCCTCTCCATTTATTTATTTATTTTTTTTTTTTAAAAATTCAAAAATGAGATATATTTTTTTAAAACTTTAAACGGCCATAACTTTTGCTAGGAAAGTCGGATTGACGCGTATGACGTCAATTCAGAAAGGGGAGGAGGAGACGATGGCGACCGTCACCCCGGGGTAAACCCCGGGTAGCCGGAAAATCAGAATCGCCAAAAAACGTCGTTTAGTGCCTCAAAAATTAAGTTTAAAGTTTTTAGTGCCAAAAAACGTCGTTTAGTGCTAAAAAACGTCGTTTATTTTTTAATCTATTGTTTTAAAATAAGAACTTAATTATTTAAATTAATTGATTTAAGAAATTTTTAATTTATATTTTATTATAACAAAAATTATCGAGTTACAATCATGTCAAATGAATTTAAATTTGTATGAATTTGGGTTTATAATTTATTGGTATGAATTTGGATTTATAATTATTTATAATTTGAATTTATAAAAAAAACAGAAAAAAAAAACAGAAAAAAAAAACAGAAAAAAAAACAGAAAAAAAAAAAACAGAAAAAAAACAGAAAAAAAAACAGAAAAAAAAAAAAAAAAAACAGAAAAAAACAGTAAAAAAAAAAAAAAAAAAAAAGTCCTGCCCGTCCTGCCCCCGCGCCCGTGACGGGCACGGGCATTACACAGCAGGGCAGATTTTGTTTTTTTTTTGCCCGTGATGCCCGGCCCGTGGTGCCCGTGTGCCCGTGACGCCCGTGCCCGTGCCCGCCCGTGCCCGTGCCCGCCCGTGACCCGGCCCGTCCTGCCCGGCCCGTTTGTAATTCACTAAGTGTGGATCTAGTCTACATTCGCAATTCTCCAAAACATATAATATAGACTAGATCCGAACGCGTATCCTCTGCATTAACTTAAAAGGGAATCTTTTGAGTTAAAGAATATCAACCGTCTAATTTTAAACGGAGTCAATCCGGTTCCTGCCTGTGATATAGAGGTCTTTTAATATTAGTGTGGATTTAGTTCGCACGAATTTTGAAACACATCGGACGGTTGATATTTATTAACTCAAAAGATTTTATTTTTGAGTTAATGCAGAGGATACGAGTTGGACTAGATCAACGCTAATTTGGATCTAGTCTTCATCGACCCTCACTTCTCCTGTTCCTACGACGTGCAGCAACACCTACATATCATAGCTTTCCTCTCTACATGCCCTAGCTTCCAATCCTCGATCTCTCTCGATATTTGGCCAGAAGGAAAAGAAAAGACGTGCAGCAACACCTGACGTGCTTTTGTTTTTCGAGTGGGTAATTCCATTTTATTTATATTAATTTGCATTTTCAAGTAAATTAAAAAAAATGTGCTACAATAATGCTATCCAAAAATTGTGCTCCATTAAAAAAAATTCCAGAAATGCTCTCATTTTTTTTATAAATGCTCCAAACGTCAGAAATACTGGTGGTTTACTGTAGCACATAACAGCTAGGATTCCTAGATATATGTATTGAATCAAAGCGGTAATGAATGGCAGGAAATTCACCATGCGCTTCATGTAAATTACTAAGATGGAGATGTGCAAAGGAATGCATCTTTAATTTCCTCCATTGTTCATCCCAGAGGATCCCCATAAATTTGCCATTGTGAATTAATAAGGTGTTTGGTTCTAGCAATGTTTGCAAAATGCTCCAAGTATGTATACTCTCTTTCTCTCTCTCTCTCCAACAAACACAAACACACACACACAAATCACACCCAAAAAAAATTCTGGATCTAGTCACCATGGACATATAAGCAATTTTATAAAAAAAATTCCTACCAAGATTTTGCTAGTTGTATATTTAATAAACTTTCAGTAGTATATTATATACTCTCTCTCTCTCTCTAACAAATACAACATTTTTGGATCTAATTGTCATATGAATATAAGCATTTTTGGAAAAAACAAAAATGTACCAATATCTTGCAAGTTGTATATTTTTTTAAGTTCTATTACTACATACAATATTTCCCCTCTTCAATATTTTTATTTTCTACTATGTTATTACTACATATTAAACATCTCCAAGAAACAAAAAGCTTAAAACTGTAGCTATAGTAGAACTGTCAGAATTCCTGTTGGTTCTGTGCTACAGTAAATCAGAAATTCTAGCGGTTGGGCAATTTTAAAAAGAAAAAAAAAAATTTCATCAGCTAGTATATTGACTTCACATCTTGAATCTTGAATTTTGAATTTTGAATTTTGGGCTAATTTTTATATTTTTTTTCAAACTTTTCTTATTATACTTTTTTTTTTACGAAAAATTCCCGAAGGTCTCCTCCTTATTGTACTTGTGGAAAAATAATTATATTTTAAACGGACAAATTTTTAAAAAAAATGATCTATCTATCTTCTTAATCTATTATAAAACATATTAATTAATTAGCAAATTTCTTATACAAATATTTATAGGGCACTGAGCGGCTCAGATAGATGATTTGAATTTTGAAATATCAAATTTTGGAGTTCAAATATTGTCGATCTATATTTTGTAAGTTATTATAACACAACTCTTAATCAAAGTCAGGGCCTACGAGGACCAGCGGATTAGGACAGATGTTCATTGAACATTTTAGGCATGGCATGGGGATATTTCCAATGTTTAGGCATATATAGGGATATTTCCTATTGTTATTATTAGTTTTGTTTCTTTAGCACAACTCCTTTTTAGTCCAGTATCAGTATATATCTATAACAGTCAAGAAAATTAGAAATACTATACATATATGCTATTGTTATGAAAATTTATAGGCGTTTTTTTTTTTTTTTTTTTTTTTGAAGTTAAAAGAAAAGTAAATAATCGTTACTTGCAGCTGGAATAATTTGAGATTAGATTGAAGTTCTCTATACTAAATTTTGCAGATATGACTGTTGTGATCGAACTTCCATTCTTTTCTTGGGTTTGATCTTGACATCCAAATGTTAGCAGAGCCTCGATAAAAATTCATTCCATCACATATTGGGATCTTTAACACATCTTGGTTTCGAGGTACCTTATTTAAGTTCTTTAATTTCGTTGCTTGAATTCGTATCCTCTGCATTAACTCAAAAGGGAGTCTTTTAGTTAATGCATTAACTCAAAAGATACTCTTTTGAGTTAATACAGACGATGCGGACTCTCGTTGCCGAAATTTTTATTAATATATAAAAGAAATAATAAATTTAACAATCTATATAATTTATTTATGAAATTCACAATCTATCCAAACCGATGACAATGTCATCAGTTTCATAAAGCTAGAACCGATGACACTGTCATCGGTTTAAGCCAAGCACGATTTTTGATGCTTTCTGCACACTTTTTTAAACAATGAACGACTCAGATTAAAACACTGTTTGCAATGGTTATAGAGTTGCGCAAATTTTTATTTTTTCAAAAATAGAAAGACAATAATATTTTCTGTATTTATCTAGAAATGACTTTTGAACCGGTATCAATAATTCAGATTCAAAGCATTTTTATTTTTTCTAATAACACACAAAGAAATATTTTAATTTTTCTTACTGCCATGAAAAATCCGATCTGAAAAATATTGATCCGGGTTATTTGTTTAAGTCTTTCTAATAAATCAAATTATATGATATTCTATCTAATTTAAAAATATATATATAAATATTTCTAATATTTTAATAAAAAATAAATAAATTATAATATTTTCTAATTAAATAAAAAATTATTATTTTAAATTAAATTTGGATGAAAATATTAATAATTATATGGTTTAAGTCTTTTTTGCCGCAATTATGTAATGATTACATTTTTTGTTTGAATCTGAGTCGTTCATTGTTTTAATTTGATATAATTCTCGCATCAAAAAGTGTGCATTTTGCATCAAAAATCGTGCATAAATATATTATTCAAATTTTTTGCACGGAATTGGTTGAAACCGATGACATTGTCATCGGTTCTAGCTTTCTTGAAACCATGATCGGTTCTAGCATCTGAAACCGATGACAATGTTATCAGTTTGTATAGATTGTGAATTTCATAAAAAAATTGTATAGATTGTTAAATTTATTATTTCTTTTGTATAATAATAAAAATTTCGGCTCTCGTTGCTTTCTACTAGTTTTCCTTTCTTTCATTTTTCTATTTTGTAGATTTATACAACATCTATAATTAATATGGGGTAGGTATAATATACATAGAACACCGATTTTTTGTTTTCCATATATTATGAGTACAACCAGGGTGTTTTTAAGCTCATCAATTGATTGGTGAGGTTAACTCTAAATAATTTAATGACGAATTTAAATTGTTGAAATCAATCTATATGTCAAATTTATAAATTTTTGAATTAATTTGATATAAAATCAAGTGGTAAAAAAAAAAGTTTATAAGTTAATTTCTTTCCACCCAGTTACTAACGAGTGCGCATCCTCTGAGACCGACGTGTTCGGGAATTCAGATCCAGTGAAGTAACCCAATTTTTGGGTTTTAAATCGGGACCGTCCGATTCGAATCCGAGACAATCCATCCGGATATGAAGTGCACGCATCCCGAGAACAAATTTGAATCTCAAGACAATTCTGAGCGACGGATTCGAATCGGACGGTCTTAATCCAAAACCCAAAGATTGGGTTACTTTAGGGAATCCGGACTCCGTGTGCGGTGCCTATTCAGGGATAGCGCATGGGGCCAGTATTATTCGTGCAAAATTATTTCTCTAAAGTCACGCAAAGTTTGAGATATCTCAGAGAATGTGAATTCGTTACCCACCCACAGTTTCTTTGTTTGAATTCTTTGAATTTTATTCTTTTATTGAGACTTTGTAAAATTGATCCCTCTACGTTTGGTTAATGAAATCTAAAATGAAATCTCAAACTTTGTAAAGTTTGAGATCAATTCGTTACCCACGCAAAATTGATCCCTCTACGTTTTATTAAGACTTTGTAAATGTGAATTCGTCCTTGATCAATGAAATCTAAAATCTAGAGATCTGATGACCTCTACGTTTCTCCCACAGTCCACAGGCCTTAAAAAGAGTTATAATTAGAGGTTGGCTGCTGCTAATTAATCCAACTCCCGTCTCTCACAATTCCTCGTCACTTCTCACAAATCACAATAGCCTCGACTCCTGCTCGATATTGGGCCGAAAGGTAACAAAAAAGAAAAAGAAAAAGACGAGGAAAGGCGCAAATCTGCAACAACACTAGCTTACTCTATCTCTTGTTTTCTTCGAAAGGCAAGTCCATAATCCCATTTAAATTTAATTTTTAGGGAGAATATAATTTTTTATGTCTATGTAAATTTTTAAAATAGGTAAAATTCTCATTAAGGTTTTTAAATGGTTATTCTTTGGTTACATCCAAATAGGATACATCATACTTCCTCCAATTAACTTAATACTGACACAAATTAGAAAAATACAAAATATAATTATTAGGGGAAATACCAAAAAAAAATTCCAAAGACTTATATGGACATAAGGACCTATTTGTAAAATGAACATATTTTTATTTTCAAAGTTCAAATAGTCGATCCGAACCGTTCATCTTGTTCTCCATATTAATATGTGCTTGGAGACCAAATTTTACATTTTTCTGAATTTTTTTTTTACTATTTATTAAGATGGGTACAAAATTCAATGGTCTGAATTTGATATTTTTTGTACCCCTCTTAATAAATAGTAAAAAAATTCAGAAAAATGTAAAATTTGGTCTCCAAGCACATATTAATATGGAGAACAAGATGAACGATTCAGATCGATTGTTTGAACTTTGAAAATAAAAATATGTTCATTTTACAAATAGGTCCTTATGTCCATAGAAGACACTCTCTCTCTATATATATAGAGTAGAACTAGGGTGCTCCTAAGTTCACCAAACCTCTTGTGAACTTGACTCTAAAATATATTGAAACGATGAATCCAAACCGTTGACTCTTCTACCTAATGAGTGATGCGTCTACATGTGAAAATTTTAAAGTTTCGAATTAATTTAATATAGAGTCAAGTGGTCAAAAGTTTAAGGTTTATAAATTAAATTTAATGCATTCATTTTTTGGACTCCTTTGACCACTTGACTCTATATTAAATTAATTCAAAACTTTAAAATTTTCACATATAGACGCATCAATCATTACGTAGAAGGATTTCAACGGTTTGGATTCATCGTTTAAAGTCGATTCAATATATTTTAGAGTCAAGTTCACAAGAAGTTGGGTGAACTTAAGAGCACCCTAGTTCTACTCTATATATTTGTTATTTATTTTCATTAGTTTTTATATTTGTTATATTGTTTATATATTATGTTTTAAATGTTTGGTTGTTTAGAATATCAATTATATTGAAAATATCGTTCGTTCGTCGAATTTAAATTTTGAAATGTCGTTCGAACCCTAAGAATGTAAAATTTAATGATCAAAATAAATTAATAACAAAACAACAAATGCAATAAATAACAAAATAGCAAAATAAATGTATCAAAGTACTACAATATCACAATATCTGAAAAATATAACAACACATGACAAATACTCTAAGGATCTAGGCTAAATACAGTCTTCGGCTTCTCCTTTCTGAAGCCCCTACCCTCTTGGAAAGCGGTGCCTCGTCAGGCAAGTCTGAGTCATCGTCCTCTGCATGAACATCCTCCTAATGGGCCAGCTTCTCGTGGACCGGCTCCTCATGAATCTCCTAAATCTCGAATGTCTGCTGGACTCCATGACCAAAGACTGTGTTCTAGCTATACTCACCTAGGTGAATAGAAATGTCTATCTCGCTATACGGTCATCAGCGTAGGAAGGGTATGGGTATGGCTCCGACACCTGTGTGGAACATCCAGGAAACACTGAGTATGGCTCTATATGGACATAACCCGACTGATAAGCATGAGGGTCCGTCTGAGTCGGCTAGTAGCCCTGCGCGGAAGAACCGCATTTTATTATGTTACATTGTTTACATGAAATTATGAGAAAATGGCAAAAAAATAATAATAATTAAGTTAAAGATGCACCGATGTACCTGAAAACAAATGAGCGGCACCTCTACACAGAAGAACCGCTCCTGCTGTCGACATTTCTCTGGTATTAACTCAAATATGCATCAATGTACCTCATCTACCTCGACCTAAATTTACAGATAAAAAACATGATATCAATCACAACCTAAAAAAAAAGTTGTAATAAAATTTGAAAAATAAAATAAGTCTTACATATTCTTTGTAGGGCTCCCAGCAAACGTACTCCGGGTCATCTCTAAGATTCTCGAGCTCCTGTCGAAAGAATGTGATGCCGAGTGACGCGAAATGCCCTGACTCAGCCCAAACTTTTTTGAAGCAATACTTAATTTTTTGGGTAATTTCCTAATATAATTAATTATGGCATTATTCTAATTAATTTTGGGCATATTTAATTATTTTTTTGTCCTTAATCCTAAACCATAAATTTGGTCCTAAATCCTAAACTAAAAATTGAAAGAAGAAAATAACAAAAAAACTTACCCGAGCGAGGGACTGAAGCGAAGCGAGAATTGTGAAGGAAAATGAGCCGCGAAAAATATATATAATGCTATGTCCGCCAAATGAAATGGCGGACACATTCTTTTGTGTTCGCCATTTCATTTGGTGAAAATTATATTTCTGCTAATCTCCAACAAAAGTGGTCATTTGGTTTATTCATTTTACTAATATGATATAAATAAAAATTTCGGCTGCAACAGATCATTGATGCGGTTAAAGGGCCCCAAGCTTACTCTTTTGTTTCCCGAGATGTAGGTCGGTGATCCCATAATTTAAATATCGAATATCAAATTTTAGAGTCAAAACATTGCGATCGATCTCCATAATTTAAATCACTATATGATAAGTTTTGATTTAGTAAGTTAATCAAAATTAGGGCCTACCAGGGAATAAAGGACAAGAGGATAAGTTAGTAAAAACATTGCAGACCGGTGGATAGGGACAGTTTTATTGAAAGTTTTAGACAATGAGATACCTTTCATACGTTTTGTTCAGTCTCCTTAATTTCATATAATTTACTATTATTTCTTTTTATTATTATTATTAAAATCATGATTATCATCACCCAAATTAGAAGCATATTGCAAAATCAGTGGTTTGACTAATTAATATCAAACAAATAGTAGAGAAGTACAAAAATATAAAATTTAATTAGTTTTAAACAAGATTAATCTATAAATAACATTGAGCAGTTTGAATTGGCCAATAGAAAATGTAACATTAAACATCTGTAATTGTCGACAAAATATTATGTTGCTCTTGTGAAAAATATTTTTTCTGTAGAATTTTAGACAATTAATGAAAAGTTCGATTCAGGCTGAACCAACTCAGCATCCCAGCAATAGTATGAGTCAGGCACATCACACTTTTAACCGCATGCACCTTGACCTGACACCGACTAGACTCAAATTAAATCCATTTAGTTCTTGACTGAAAGCTTAAATGATTAATCGTAGCTCTATATTCTTAATTAACTTCTAACATACATTGAGAATAGTATTTTTTTTTTTTTTTAAGAATAACAAATCAATTATCAATAATAGAGAAAATTGAAAATCTTTTTAGTTAAAGAAATTGTATATCTTATAAGATTGGCTAATCTTGATATTTGCTTCAAACAGCTCACGGAAGAATGTATAAATAAGAAGTACATTTGAAGCTAATTAATCGAGCATGGCAGAGGTAGCCATTTTTGCAGCTCTTAAGGTCCTTGGAGAAACCTTAGCTCAAGTAGTAGTGAATCGAGCAACATCTAAAGTTTTAGAGCTTCACTCAACTTACGCAAACCTCGAAGCAAACATGAATAACATCAGCAGTGAACTTCGCGTGATGCAAGGATTTCTTGATGAGATAGAAATAGACCATTCAACTAACACATCTCTAGGAGCCTGGATAAAAGAGGTACAAAAGTTAGCAAACCATATTGAAGATATTGTGCTTGAATTTGCGTACCTAATTGGCAACAAGAAGTTGGGTGGAATATCATTTTATGTGACAAAAGTTTTTAAAGAGCCAAAGTTATTGATTGCCTTTAAACAAATTGCCTCTCAACTGCTTGAAGCAGAGAAAAGGCTTAAGAATCTTGCTGAGATAAAAGTACGATGGTTGTCAACCATAGATACGAAAAATGGAAATAACTCTAACTTTTCAAACCAGTTATCTCAGCATATGGCTATATCAGCGCATTTAATTAATGAAGATCAAATTGTGGGAATTGAGACAAATAGGGCGAAGTTGACAAGCTGGCTAAACTCTAAGGATCTGAAACTCTCTTGTAATATCTGTTTGGGGAATGGGTGGTGTCGGCAAAACAACCCTTGTTACTAATATTTTTAAAAGAGAGAAAATGAAGTTTGATTGTCATGCTTGGATTAATATCTCTCAATCTTACAATATGGAAAATCTTCTCCAAAATATAATCAATGAAATTTGCAACGGGCAGAATAATTCAATCAACACATGCAACATGGATATGAGAGATTTGAAAGAATGTGTGAGGAATATCTTGAGAGAAAAGAAATACCTAATTGTTTTAGATGATATGTGGGATCCAGAAGTATTTCTGGATTTAAGCAACACACTTATTGATAACCATCTAGGTAGCCATATTGTGATTACTAGCAGAATGGCTGAGGTAGCTAACATTTCTCTAGAAAGCCATAGGCTAGAACTAAAACCTTTATTACAAAAGGAATCATGGAATTTGTTTTGTAGAAAGGCGTTTCCCTATGAACAAAACCACGAATGCCCTCCTCCTCTGAAAAAGTGTGCATCAGAGATTGTTTTGAAGTGTGATGGGTTGCCGTTGGCACTTGTTTCATTGGGTGGCTTATTATCTTGCTCTGAGAAAACAGAATCTGAATGGAGACGTGTACATGATCAACTTACTTGGGAGCTTGAAAATAATCCACGTTTGAATAACCTGAAAACTATTCTTAATCTAAGCTTTAAGTGCCTCCCAAAGTACCTGAAGAATTGCTTTCTACATTGTAGTTTGTTTCCTGAGGATTTTTCATTTCGAAGAAAAAAACTCATAAGGCTTTGGATAGCCGAAGGTTTTATAGAACAAAAAGGAACAAGCACATTAGAAGAGGTGGCAGAGGGTTATCTCAAGGAGCTCATACATCGCAGCATGTTACAAGTGGTAGAAAGAAACTATTTTGGTCGAGTGAAGAGGTGCCAAATGCATGATACGTTGAGAGAGTTGGCCATCTCTTTATGCAAAAGAGAAAATTTTGGATTGATGCAAGAGGATAACAATTCAGAAAGTGCCGAAAGTTCTACTCGTCGGCTGTCAATAATCAATCTAAAGGAGACGGCCAAGCATGATGTTTGTCTACCAAAACTCAAAACTTTTTTGTCAGTTGACAATGATGTGCCCTCATCTCCTTTGCTATCCATGATTTTTGCCGAGTCCAAGTATCTTACGGTTTTGGATTTAGAAGGTTTGCCAATTGAAACGGTTCCAAATGCAATTGGGGATTTGTTCAATCTCCACTACTTGGGTCTGCGAAAAACAAAAGTTAAATCTTTACCAAAATCTATCAAGAAACTTTACAACTTGCAGACCATGGATCTGTATTGTTCTCAAATACAAAATCTACCAGACGGCATGGAAGAGCTAAAAAAGTTACGGCATCTATTTGCTGAGGTTGAGGTAGATCCTACATATAAGTCATTTCGGTGTCTTACTGGAATCTCTTTACCTAAGGGTGTATTTTACCTGAAAGATCTCCAGACTATACAGGCATTAGAATCAAATGTTATGGTAGTAAGAGAAGTCGGTAATTTAACTCAACTGAGAAGCTTCCGGATATGGAACGTGAAAGAAAACCACTCAGTAGAATTATCCAAATCATTATCAAAGATGAGTTTCCTTTTCTACTTAAATATTAATGCAAGCGATGAGGAAGAGATTCTCCAATTGGAGGGCCTGAACCTCCCACAACTTCAAAAGTTACATCTCCATGGAAAACTGAAAGAAACCATGCTTGAATCGCCTTTATTCAAAATATCTGGAGATAGTATCCAAACGCTATGGCTTGGATGGTCTCAACTCCAAAATGATCCTCTGTCATCTCTTTCCCATTGCAGAAACCTCACGTACTTGTTACTTAGAAGAGCATATGAAGGACAACAATTAATTTTTCAGGCAGGGTGGTTTCCTAAATTGAAGAGACTGAGTTTGAGACAAATGCCTAATCTGATTCAAGTGGAGATGGAGCAGGGCACCATGGATAGCCTTAACGAGATTTACCTTGTGGAACTGGAACGGCTAGTGGAGGTCCCAAAGGGCATTGAGCACCTCGTTTCCCTCACGTGGATGGGCTGCACAGATATGCGTGTTGATTTTGGGGGTTTAGCTAAAGGAACTCACAAACTATTTCATTTCACCTATCGTGTTGTCTAGCTGGCAGCCAACATCACCCTCAATAATTTGAATGCAAGGTATGCCTCCACTTATATATATATATATATATATAGAGGTTGGCTATGCTCAAAACGTTTGTTCCTGGGCTCAAGAACAAACGGTTCGGTTCTTGATTTTCAAAGTCCAAACGGTTGATCCAAACCGACAGATGTTTAATCTATATTAAAATATGCTTGGAGACCAAATTTTATATTTTTTGGAACTTTTTTACTATTTATTAAAATGGTTTGAAAATCGCTGTTTTTATTAAAATTCTGCACCACTGAAAACAGCGATTTTCAAACCATCTTAATAAATAGTAAAAAAATTCCAAAAAAATGTAAAATTTGGTCTCCAAGCACATTTTAATATAGATTAAACATCTGTCTGTTTGGATCGACCGTTTGGATTTTGAAAATTGGAGAACCGGAACTGTTTGTTCCTGAGCCCAGGAACAAACGTTTTGAGCATAGCCAACCTCTATATATATATGAGTAGAACTAGGGTGCTCCTAAGTTCACCCAACTTCTTGTGAACTTGACTCTAAAATATATCAAATCGACTTTAAACGATTGATTCAAACCATTGAAACCCTTCTACCTAATGATTGATGCGTCTACATGTGAACATTTTAAAGTTTAGAATTAATTTAATATAGAGTCAAGTGGTCAAAGGAGACCAAAAAATAAATGCATTAAAATTAATTTATGAACCTTAAACTTTTGACCATTTGACTCTATATTAAATTAATTCAAAACTTTAAAATTTTCACATGTAGACGCATCACTAATTAGGTAAAAGGGTTTCAATGGTTTGGATTCATCGTTTAAAGTTGATCCGATATATTTTAGAGTCAAGTTCACAAGAGCTTTGGTAAACTTAGGAGCACCCTAGTTGTACTATATATATATATATATATTAACACACTTAAACAGACCAATTGCAATTCCACCATGCTTTTTCTTTGAAGTTTACTTTTAATATGAGAGATTCCCAAGTTTAATTAGAATAAATTTATTAAATAATCGGTATAAAATAACTACTGTTTTACTTTTTTTTTCAAGTTTTCTTAAAATGTACACTTCAATTGAAAAATATGTGCTCAATTTCATATCGCAGGCCTTTCACACATTTGAATTGCATGCAGCATCAATCAGCCCGGAGCACTTTGTTTTAGAAGTTTGTTATTATATATGTAATGAATAATATTTAGTTGTGTGTTTTTCCTTCCAGTTTGGATTAGAATAATGTTGAGCCTCAGTTCCTTGTAGTGCTTATTTATGGCAAAAGCATGTGATTTGCTAAGTTGTAGGCCTCATACTACCTTAGCAAATTGCGATATAATTTGCAAGGCCAAGCGCACTATCCAGGACATTCATGACTCAAGGAACCTTGTTTTGTGTTTGATTTGTGTATTATTTTTGTTTGGTATTGGATTTGATGATTGTAAATTTAACTTCCATGCTTGCTCTGCAAATGGTAGCTATTGGGATTTTGGACTTTGACTATAAATTCAGTTCAATGACCTTATAAATAATCATTTTCTCGTATATTGATATTTTTATTTATTTATTATTATTATTATCATTATTATTATTACCATTATTATTATTATTACTACTATTACTATTATTATTATTACTACTACTACTATGCTGCTGCTGTAGTAATGGTGAGGAAAGAATGTATAAATATTGTAACTTTCTCAATGCGATGAGGAATTTATTGACCGGAAAGGAAAAAAAACTATTAAACTTCATAACAATATAATTCAGAGTCTGAGAAATAACAAACTCTGTTTGCCCTCTTACCAAGTTTAAAATTTGCATGACAGAGTATATATTACGCGGCAGAACTTTAATGAGTGTTGTTGCCTAGTTCTTTTTAACTTTTTCAGATTGGGATGAAGGGTTAAATGGCTGGTAATAAGCTTGTAATTTTTATTTGCTTTGTGTATTATTATTTGGACTTTGATATTAATTAATAATTGCAAGTTTTACAGCCCGTTCACATACACTATGTGTGCATGCTATTGTACAGCTTTAATAGTTGTATGCCAAACATTTTTAACTTTTGGTGATCATTTCAGTACTTTATACTAAAATAATAATCATTCATCATTTTTTTTTTAGTAATGCTGAGTACGAATATTAATATATATATATATATATATATAACATGGAAACTTACCAGGGTTTGAATCAATGTTTTTAAGATAGGTAGAAAATCAATGTTTTTTTATAGTCCAGAATTTTTATATCAAGTGAATTCTATCTATCTTAAAAAATTGTAAACAAATTATAAAAAATATAAAATTCAGTCTGCAAGTAGATATTCATATGGGAATCATGTTGAACAGTTCGGATCAACCATTAAGATTTTGAAAACAGAAATATTGGCTTGTATTACGGAACAGTTCGGATCAACCATTACGATTTTGAAATAGAAATATTGACTCGTATTATGGATCAACTCTTGATATGCGTAGTACCATAGACTCACTCCTACAATAAATTATAAAAAGGTGAAACATTTAGCAGTTCTAGGCACTATATGATATTTTGTAATACATAGACATATGTGTGTCTGTGTGTCTGCTATACATGCAAAGATGCATATACATAACTTGAATATGAAATCCAGTACAGAAAAAAAAAATATGTCATGAAAATAATAATTGGAACTATCAGTAGGTTAACAAACAAAAAAACATTGATAAAATGCATATTTAAATTTCCAATTATTTAATTAATAATCTAGGTCATTGTGTCAGCCTAATTTTTGCAATGGTATCAGTGTCACACAGTACCGGGCCTAACTACAATATCCAACTATTGGAGCACAAAACAGTGTACAAATGAACCAAATTAATTTATGTTCAGTACTGAAAATTGGTTTTATTTTTCTTTACTGTGATAAAATTCTCTGGAGCTCAAATTTAGTACTTGTTTTGGCGATCCTATGACAAGTGGCACCTGAACATGGCTAATTTTCTAGGGGTTCATGCATTAATTTGCTAATTTATTTTTGCGAATAGTAATGTAGTATCCTATCGTATGAAAACAGGGATTCCAAGCATTAAATTGTATATGTGGTCCAATCAAGTCAATGTTCAACTTGCCGCATATGCGGAACCGCATATATTGACTACATACAGATTTCTATACGGATTACAATTGAATACATATGTGCGGCCACATAGATTGCATTTTACAACACTGACAAGGAGAATGGTAAAAAAACTGTATGTAGTCAATAGGGGTTTCATGCGTTAAATTGTATATTGGATGGAAAAAAGGTTTACCGGACCCCAAACGTTATATGTATTGTTAGCATCATATATGGGACCCGTTGGTGACCCTAGTATAGTATGAATGCATGGCAATAATAATTTTTACAATATTGACAATTAATGAAAATTTATTTTAGGACTGGTTGCTTATTTAAGGAAAAATATCTTCTTAATTGTGTAGTGGTATTGTTGCAGCAAAACTGCAAAACAGAGCAGCAATTCTTCATTGCATTGAATGTCAAATTGTCAATAAGACAATTGAATATATATTCCAGTTATCCAATTTAGAGATATCTGCACTGTTGAGAAATAAGGGAATTGCCTCAGAAAATCATCCTCACAAGCAATTTAGGAAAGATATAAATTAGCATCAAAATCTAGCTGTTAGGCTAAATTAGGTACCTAGCTTGATTTCTTTCAATTAGGAAAATACAGAATCTAAATATTAGAAAAGTCACCAACAGCCATAAGAAAGAAGTTCTTTTATACATCCATGTAATGCTCTTGTAATAATTAGAAAAAAAAACAATAAGGTTTTATTCATCATTTCTTTCTCTTCTTTCTTTCTCAAAATCTAATATGGTATCAGAGCGGGTCTAAGAACCTGAAAATTCAAATCCCAAACCTGGTACAGACAGAATACCAGTAAAGTCAGGAAACATGTCTCCACAAGAAGATTCCTCAAAACTCATCACAAATGTCATACTAAATGGCATCAATTATCTCTCATGGGCTAGGGCAACCACACTAGCCCTCAGTGGCAAAGGGAGACTCGGTTTTATAACCGGGACAAAAAAACAACACAAAGTGTCAACTCTAGCCAAAGACGAAGAAATGGCCAAACTTGAAGAATGGCAGACACAAGACCACCAGGTGATGGTTTGGCTACTAGCATCAATGGAGCCAAAAATAGCCGACATGTTCATGTTCAAAAACTCGGCTAAAGAAATCTGGGAAAAAGCCAAGGCCATGTACGATCAAAAACAGAACTTTGCTCACATCTACAACCTCAAGCAAGAAATTTCACAGATCAAACAAAGCAATAGAACCAATACCGAGTACCTGTCGGAACTCACAAAAATATTCGAAGAACTCAAAATTTACCTTCCGCCTACCTCTGACCCAGACGAGCTACAGAAGCGAGCCAAGCTTGATGAAGTTCTCATCTACCTCAACGGGCTAGACTCGAGCTATGAGGCGGCTCGAGCACAAATACTGCTCTCCTCCACTCCTCCGGACTTTGCGACAGTGGTTGCTGCGATTCAACGAGAGGAGTCGAGGAGAAGAAGAATGAACACCGAACCCTCCACAGAGAACCAAGCCTTCACCGCGCACCACCAGATCCGTCAGACCCACCACCCTAACCCTAACTCGGCGGAGGAAAAGCGAGGAGCAGACAGCACGGCCAAGTGTGACAACTGTAAGAAGGAAGGCCATATCCGGGACCAGTGCTGGTTCCTCTACCCGCATCTCCGGCCGAAGAGGAGAGGAGAGAAAGGGGGCGGCGACAGAGGCAGGTCGCGTGATGGAGGAAGAGGAAGATCGCAAGAAGAAAAGAGAGGAATGGCAGCGATCTCTACTGGCGGGTCTGGATCCGAATCACAGTTTAATTCTCTTCAAGCCCAGTCCAACCCAAGTGGATCAGATCTAAATTTCCTTCAATCCCAGTCCGGCCTGTTGAATCAAGCTCAACTCAATCAAATAGTGGCCCAAATCACAGCTGCACTCGGACAGAAAGGTAAAAAATCAGGTATTGTGTCAGATTACTATTTAAATTCATATAAAATTAAAAAATTGGGTTATCGACTCAGGTGCAACTGACCATATGACCAGCAATATTAACCTTTTAGAAAATATACAACAAACCAAAAATACCAAACTGTGACTGTTGCAAATGATGCCAAGATACCTGTTGAAAATATTGGCACTACCAATTTATCTGATAAAAAAATTTCAAATATTTTGCACTTACCTTCTCTTAATTCAAACTTAATATCTGTAAGCAAGATTACCAAAGACTTAAATTGTGAGGCTATTTTCTCATCTGAAGGTGTGATATTTCAGGACAAAGCAACTCGGATGACAATTGGTGATGGTCATTTAGAAGATGGACTTTATTTTTAAAATTTTCCAAATAAAGCTTTTATTGCTAATAATGTTGAACAATATAAACTGTGGCATTGGAGAATTGGGCACCCTTCTGATAAAGTCTTACATAAATTAATTTCTTTATCTAATTTAGATTCAAGCCATTGTGATATTTGTTGTTTTTCTAAGCAAACTAGATTACATTTTTTACATTCCAATAGCAAAACCTCAAAAATATTTGAACTCGTACATTCTGATGTTTGGGGACCGGCACCTATAGATTCTTATAATGGTTATAGATACTTTGTTACATTTATTGATGATTTCTCGTGTACTACTTGGATTTATCTTCTTAAATCAAAAAATGAAGTTTTTTTCATGTTTACAAATCTTGTTGAAAACCAATATGAAACAAAAATTAAAGTGTTTAGATCTGATAATGGAACTGAATATATTAATAAGAATTTTTTAGATTTTTTGAAACAAAAAAGAATTTTACACCAAACTATGTGCATTAATACACCAGAACAAAATGGAGTTTCAGAAAGGAAAAATCGTCACATATTAGAAGTCACTAGGTCCTTACTTTTTCAATCAAACGTTCCAAAAACTTTTTGGTCAGATGCTATGTTAACTGCCATATACCTTATTAATAGATTACCTAGTCCAAATTTAAATAATAAAAGTCCACTAGAAATCTTAAACAAAAGAAAAATGAATTTAGACCACCTTCGAGTATTTGGATGTACATGTTTTGTGCATATTAAAAGACAAGATAAATTAGATAAGCATGCTACAAAAACCATATTTATTGGATATTCTTCTCAAAAGAAGGGCTATAAATGTTATGATCCTAATAACAAAAAATTATACATATCTAGAAATGTATCTTTTTTTGAAAATGAACCATTTTATAAAAAAAGAAGAAACTCAACAAAATTCAAGAAATGAAATTATTTTTCCAAAACTAACATTTTTTTGAAGGTACAAATATTCAAGAAAATCACACAACATCAGGTAAAGAAGAATTACATGTAGAAGGCCAAGTAGACAATGAAGAGGAATCACAATCAGGGGGAGGAAATCAAGAAATTACAAATCTTAGAAGATCAACCCGATCAGTACAACCATCCCAAGTTACGTGATTTTGAGACATATAATGTAAGGTATCCAATTCAAGATTATCTTTCTTACAACAAGGCCTCCTCCAACCATAAAACATTTTTGACTAGTATCTCTAAACAAATTGAACCAACCACATTTCAAGAAGCAAAAAACAACCCAGTTTGGAACCAAGCAATTATAGAAGAGCTTAAAGCTCTCGAGAAAAATAACCCATGGTCCATTGTAACTATACCAAATGGAAAGAAACATGTAGGATGTAAATGGGTTTACAAAATTAAATACAATAGTGATGGAACTGTAGAAAGATATAAAGCCAGATTTGTTGCAAAAGGTTCACCCAAACATACGGTATTGACTACCAAGAAACATTTGCCCCAGTTGCCAAAATGAACATTGTTAGAGTTCTCTTATCTGTTGCTGTCAACAAGGGATGGAGTCTATTTCATATGGATGTTAAAAATGTCTTTCTTCAAGACACTTTAGAGGAAGAAGTATACATGACTCTTCCTCCAGGTCATAAAAATGAGTATGACAAGACATTAGTATGTAAATTACATAAATCGATTTATGGACTAAAGCAATCTCCACGTGCATGGTATGCCAAACTTAGCCATTCTATTTTACTTCATAATTTTACAAAATGTTATGCTGATTCATCTATGTTTATTAGACACAAAAATGATGCAACCACAATTGTTCTAGTTTATGTAGATGATATAATTATTACTGGAAATGACAATATAAAAATTAATAACATTAAAAGAAAAATAAAAGAAAATTTTGACATTAAAGATCTAGGAAAATTAAAATATTTTCTAGGTATTGAAATTGCTCACTCCAACAAAGGTTTGTTTCTTTCTCAAAGAAAATATACCCTTGACCTCTTAAAGGAGACAGGTAAACTTGGTATAAAACTTGCTAATACCCCTATGGATACCAATAATTAACTTTAACCAGATAGTAGTGAACCTCTAAAAGACATAGGATAATACCAAAGATTGGTTGGTAAATTAATTTATTTAACTGTTACTAGACCAGACATAGCCTATGTAGTCGGTATAGTAAGTCAATATATGCGTGCACCAAGAATCATTCATCTAGATGCAGTAAACCGAATTATTAGGTATCTAAAGGGATCTCCTGGACAAGGGATATGGATGAAGAAAAATGATACTAATAACATTCTCGCCTACTCTGATGCAGATTGGGCTGGAAGCTTTGACCGAAAATCAACCACAGGTTACTGCACATTTGTAGGCGGGAATCTTGTAACATGGAAAAGTAAAAAACAAAATGTAGTAGCAAGATCAAGCGCAGAGGCAGAGTACAGAGCGATGGTATTAACCGCAAGTGAGCTAGTGTGGCTCAAACAATTATTGAGAGACATGAAGATCTCATGTAAAGGACCAATGCAAATGTATTGCGATAATCAAGCTGCTCGGCACATTGCTTCAAATCCGGTATTCCATGAGAGGACTAAACACATTGAGGTGGATTGTCATTTCATACGAGAGAAAGTGCAAGCCGGAGAAATCGAAACTCCTTTTGTGAGAAGTCATGAACAA
Source organism: Carex cristatella (assembly GCA_024447775.1). Classification (NCBI taxonomy): domain Eukaryota; kingdom Viridiplantae; phylum Streptophyta; class Magnoliopsida; order Poales; family Cyperaceae; genus Carex; species Carex cristatella. The sequence goes on along the minus strand of JAJHPF010000004.1, from coordinate 11,438,190 downwards.
CTAGCTGACATTTTCACCAAGACATTGGACAAGAGATGTTTTTAAAAAAAATTGTGCAAGTTGAATTCTTTCAATTTGTTCGAATCCAACTTGAGAGGGAGTGTTGAGAAATAAGGGAATTGCCTCAGAAAATTATCATCACATGCAATTTAGGAAAGATATAAACTAGCATCAAAATCTAGCTGTTAGGCTAATTTAGGTACCTAGCTTGATTTCTTTCAATTAGGCAAATACATAATTCAAATATTAGGAAAGTCACCAACAGCCATAAGAAAGAAGATCTTTTATATATCCATGTAATGCTCTTGTAATAATCAGAAGAAAAAAAAAACAATAAGGTTTTATTCATCATTTCTTTCTCTTCTTTCTTTCTCAAAATCTAATATGCACAAATTCTTCCAAATCAGTACGAGTACGGTACTCAGTTAACCTTTCCCAATCTAGTTTCACAATGCAACAACTTTTTTAGTTTTTCTAAGTAATCAAGGGTGGTTAATACTTAAAAAATTGTATGCAGTGATGATCAAACTTGAAATGCAGAACGCTTAATGTTGATTTTTATAAAACATGTCAGTGATCTGTTTTCTAGTAGTTTACAGTTGATCTGAGAAAAAAAAAATAATAATAACATAATCACTAGCAGAGAACTCTGAAAATACCATATATAATTAAAAACTGTCATTGGAGTTGGGTCTTTATGCTGTTCCGGAATTCTTCATTGTTTTTGAAGGGTTGTGTCATCCATTTTGTTGGGAATATAAAATTCAAATTAAATAAGCCCATGTAGCCCAATGGAGTTAAACTTCAACTGGCCCAGCCTGCCTGAGGTGGAAACCACAAGGAGCCAGGGCAAGACTACCAGAAATTATAAAAAGGTTAATCTTTTAGCAGTTATATGAACTATATTATATGATATTTTGTAAAGCATATATTATACATATATCGGAAATTGCTAATATGCTACGCGTAGCATAGAGGGTCTCGGTGCAACGGCTCAAAATTTGAATTTTTAAATTCCTAACGGTCGATCCAAACCGTTAGATGTGTTCTACATATTGAAATGTGTTTGGAGACCAAATTTTATATTTTTTGGATTTTTTTTACTATTTATTAAGTCACTTTGAAAATCGCTGATCCAACGGTTTCACTGTTGGATAAGCCACCGTTGGATCAGCGATTTTCAAAGTGGCTTAATAAATAGTTGATGCGTAGTAAAGTACTCAGGGTCTAAATACCCAAAAGTCCCCTGTACAATCGTTGTTACATGAGTTTGGTCAAATGGCAAAGATCTTGGTGCACCAAAGTTGATATTTTAGCGGTGTAATTCCTGTCCAGCAAGATATTTGCTGATAGCGAACACCACACTCCCACAAACCTCCCTCCCTTAATTTTATTGATAGAAAAAATTCTTGATTACAATTGCTCAATTCACAGCCTCCTCTAATAGAGGGAGAGAAACTAAATCAGGGAAAGAAAGATCGCACCAGAATCAATATATCATTACATATATTTTCTTCCTATCTTTTGATAACCAAAATAAGGCAACAAATAAACTAGTTGTGCACCTCCAGCTTGCCACCTAAATTAGCTCGACTTGGTGCATAGATATCCGTCATGGTGTAGTGGTTTACAATTACAACATATATATACATAAGAATCTCCTCTATTACGAGTATAATCAATGGTGTAGTGATAGTATTCTTGATTGGTAGAGTAAAGTCTTGGGTTCCAGTCCCGCTTGCTGCAAAAGACTTTTGCTTTGTGAGTTGAGTTCATTTCGTCCAATTTCACTGAAATAGGACCAATCCGGCTGGACTTTGACAGAAATAGGATAGTTCCGGTAAAATTTGACTGAAATTTTTGAAATTTGACTGGAATCAACACTTACCGGGTAACTCCCCCTCAAGTTGGTGCATAGATATCCGTCATGCCCAACTTGCCAAGCGAGTCATGAAAAATTGCACATGAAATGTCCTTGGTTAAAATATCAGCTAGTTGATCACCTGTTCTATCAAATAGAAGAGAGATGACATTCTCCTCTAGATTTTGTCGTATAAAGTGTCTTCTCATCTCTATGTGCTTTTGTACGGTCATGCTGTACATGATTTTGAATTAGCAAGTCATTAATCTGGACTGAAAACTTTGTATTGTGATAATCAATTCCGTTTTTCCTATATTTCAATTTCCTGCCAACACAATTCCATTTTTTTTTATTTTTTTCAATTAATGAAAAAATCAGCATTGTATTGAGTCTTCGGTTATAGCAATAATTTCGGTTTAATGAATTGGTTCAGTTAATTTTCTAAAACCGATTCAATATTTTAGTTCAGTTCAGTTTAAATATTTTCAAAACCGAATATAGTGAACCGACCGTTTAACCCAAGCTCTTCATCTGCGAAGCAGACTCCTCTTTTAATTTTTTAATCCCAGCTCATCCTCTTTTGCCCCACTCTTTTGTTCTTTTAGGGCCTGCTGCTTGGGAATTGTATGTGTTGGATGGAATTTTCAGAAAAATGAAAATTGGTTCCAATCATGTGTTCGGCTGTAGTGTATTAAAACGGACCGGACCGGGCCGGACCGGGTTCAACCCGCCCGGGTTCACGGGTTGGCCGGGCACGGGTTCGGGGGGTTCACGGGTAGGCGGGTAGGCGGGTACACGGGTCGAAATTTTGAAACTCTACCCTTACCCGCCCGTGGACCCTTACCCCCACGGGTTCACGGACCGGGCGGACCGGGTTCACGGGTTGGTCCGGACCGGTTTTTTTTTTTTTTTTTTTTTTTTTTTTTTTTTTTTTTTTCGGTTTTTTCGGTTTTTTGAAAGAAAATATTTGATAACAAAGAAAAATATGTGAAATATTTGGTAACGGTTTTTTTCTTTTTTTCAAACCGAATTATTTGGAATTATTTGAAATATTTAAAAACAATTTAGATTTGTTTTTAAAATACGAAATGATGCACGAAGCAACACAGAAATTGCAAAAACAATGGAAATTTGAGATCACACAGATTCTCAGAAATTTGATATAAACTGCTTAATAATATTGTCTGCCAAAAAAAACCAACTTTCTGTTTTAAATATCAAACCCTAAAAAACGGAAATTACATAAAAACCCACAAAAGTCTAAAATTATAGAAAAACATCCAAAAGTCCCTTAAAACAACTTCGGATCGCGAATCCGAAGCGATCCTTGGCGAAATGGGTCTATAGACCCATTTCGGATCCGTCCTTCAGCTGTGGATCTCCAGTTCAAATTTCAGCTCGATCCGACGGTCGGATTGAAAGTTACGCCTGTTTTTGTAAAACATGCGCATGATATTTTTTTTTAAAACCGGGTACGGGTAGGCGGGCACGGGTAGGCGGGTAGGCGGGCACGGGTACGGGTAGGCGGGTACGGGTACGGGTAGGCGGGCGGACGGACCGGACCGGGTTGGCGGGCGGACCGGACCGGGTAGGCGGGTTCACGGGTCACGGGTTCGGCGGGTTTCGGTTTCAAAAACTGTACCCTTACCCGGATTTTTACCCGGTCCGGCCAACCCCCGAACCCGTGCAATCCGTGCACGGACCGGACCGGGTCACGGGTTCCGGGTAATCGTTAATACACTATTCGGCTGTCTGGGTTTGTACCCATGTTATTTGTTAGGGTAATTTCCAATTGTTTCACAGCAGTGCAAAATTTTGTTTTCCCAATCTCTCTCTCCTAGTCTCTTTCTCTATCTCTCTCCTATGTCATTCATAGGCTCATAGCCACGCAAAAGTGGAGAGCTTTCTCTCCTCTCTCTTCTACTTTATACATTACATAAAAAAAAAAACAAATTGAGTTTTATATATAACTAGTTGTAATCTTTCATAGATGTGGGACTAATTGTTTGGATGGATCCGGACATCAACATTTTTTTTACAAATTACAACAAACTTCTTTTGTCTAATTATTTTGTATACAAATTGTTTTAATCTTTTGGGTAACTATTAGTCTAATTATTTTGTTTACATTTTAAAATAAATCAAGACTTCTCGTGGCACGATTAACTGTCCGGATGGATCCGGACATCAATATTTGTTTTTACAAATTACAACAAATTTTATTAGTATAATTATTTTGTGTACAAATTATTAATTTTTTGTGTAATTATTAGTCAAAGTTGCAAATGTAAAGAGAAATAGTGAAATACATTTTTTAAATAAATCAAGACACCCCACAATAAATTTCACGGTACAACCGAACACTCATTTTAACACATTCCCATAATCAACTCCGTGTGTACCAATGCCCGTGGTATTCCGCTTTTTCAAAAGTGGATTCTCATTCTCATCAAATCTCATCTCATATAATCCCGTGACAAACGAACAGGCTCTTATTTTTTTAACCCCAGCTGGGTCCCACCCTAGGTCTCCACTGAGTCCACTCCCACTTTTCTCTTTCTTTTCCTTTCACTTTCTCTCCACTGAGTCCATTTCCCACTTTTCTCTCTCTTCCTTTCACTCACTGTCTCCCCCACTTTCTCTTCCTTTCACTTTCTCCCCACTTTCGTTCCTTCTCATTCAAGTATAAGGTCAAGTAAAAAATCGACTGTTGTTTGTAGTAAGGTCAAGTAAAATATCTGGTGCAGAAGTGCTGGCAGGGATTGGCACGGCTCTAACAAGGTAATCCATGGATCTTTATCGGTTTTGAGTTCTTCACTTCTTGCTGAGTAGTTGGGGTATTCGAGGGATTTTTGTCATTTGGATAAATTTTTAATTGGGGTATTGGACGAGATTTTGATCGTGGTTTATGTGAATTGAATTTCTATGTTCGGTATCAGACAGTGTATGCTTCAATCTTTACAATGTGGTTTTGATTTGTAATCTTTTAATATACTTCGGTTTGAACCGATCCAACTGAACCGAAATAAAACTTTGGTTCGGTACTAAACCGGACGGATGAACACCCCAAGTTGCAATCCATTTTGTTCTGATTTGCTCTAATTCACATGGGTTAAAACAGTTTTCAAGAAAAAAGAAGTGGCAGCAGGCCCAGGCAATAAAAAGAAAGGATGCTAAGCGTTAAGAGGAGGTTTTTGTTTTTAATCTCTTGATTTGGTTGATGCATGATCGATCAATCCGTAAAGCAAAATTGTTGTAGCATAAAATTAGAATTATTTTATACTAAATTAATGTTTGTGCACTTCCTGGAATGTTTTGTGCGCTTCAATATGGTACTGATCAGGCACAAATCTCTAAGATATCTCAAACTTTCATCTTTGTTTATGGAAAATCCCAACCGTTCAAATATATTCTGCACGAATCTGAAAGCACAAATACTAATGTCTCTGCGCTATCCCCTCTTGAGCACCGTACAAGTGAGTCGCGCAAAAGTAGCGGGAAGATTCCTGCTGAAATTTGGACGAGGTCGCTGAGATTTGCATTGAAATTTTTATTAGTTTTGAAATACAATATCTGAATATCACATTGAAGATAAAATTTCAAGAAAATGCAATACATAAAAATTTTAGAGGGAAGTAAATAATTTGCCAAAACAATTTGAAGATATAGATTGAATTTTATCTAAAAAATGTATAGCATGTTCAACAATTTCATTTTAATTTGAAAAATATTTTGGAAGTGATACAAAATAAAATTAGGCAGCAAATATTTTGGAAAAAATGAAAAAAAAAATTTCAAACTTTTTAATTAGTAATACATATGAATTTTCTTTTTAAACAGCAAGTATTTTTTGCGTTTTTTTGCATTTTTTCATAACAATACAAATGGAAAAAAAAAATGAATATTTTTATTTTTTTTACATTTGATATTGCCGAATAATACTTATCAATATCATTTTTATATACTTTCATCATTGCATGTCCATTCAGATTTAGAAAATAATTTCGGACCGTTCGTTTTCACTCGAGAAATCAACGATTGATCTGCAACAAAATCGTTCCAAATCGGATCTAAAATGATCCAGGTACAACATTGAACGTAACCAACATAAAAGAAAGTTTTATTATGTATGAGCTTTGATCCAATACAAAATGTTTATGGCCATACGATGCTTCAATTTTCGATTAACTAGATGGACTGGTAAATAAAAATAAAATTTCATTGAACTTCGCTGGAACACAATATATGCAGTGCTCTTTAATTTCAACGGTTTCAATTAACCAACGAACGACATATTCTGATGCATCTTCATTAACTCATGAAACAAAAGTTTATGACTCATGTCCTACACGAAACAAAAACTCTTGGATTGAAATAAGGAGATCGCGGGAGAGAAAGAAGGTTGCGTCAAATTACCTTTTTTACCCTTCTTACAAAATTTGGAGTGAAAATCTACGATGATAACAAAATCATCTGAACCGTTTAATCAACAAGAAATGAACAGTACTAATTACAACTTAATTTATCCATGAAAGCATATGCCTAAAAGAAAATAAAAGGAAAGAAAAATCACGAAGTGTCGATTCCTCTCTCTACATCCCAAGTTAGGGTTCGCTGTTCCCCGTACAGAAAGATGCTTCTATGGACCAGTTCGGATCGCATGTGCTCTCCAGACTCCAGCACCAGTCCAGACCAATTGAAAATGACCCTCTACACTTTCATACATCTGTGCATCTATAACAGAGAATCTGGACTATTCTTACTTCCCAGTTCACGCAATCAATCACACATTCACACGCCATTCTTCTTACATCTTTTTATTTCCTATTCTATTCATACGACGCCATGTCAGAGCTTTCCTCTCGATATTAGGCCAAAGAAGAAAGAAAGGAGGAGGAGAGAAGACGCGCAAGTCTTGAGTAACACCTATTGTGTAAATTTGTCAAAAAAAATTATAATACCTTCACGCGAGCAGTTTACACTAGTTCTAGAATACGGTAAATTTATTGTTTTTAAGGTTTATGCAAATCTTATTTACAGCACTGGAAAAGGATAAATATGCCCTAAAATTTTTATGCAATTATTTCATTTAATTAAGCATAACAGGTCAAGTGGGTCGACTCGTGAGACTACTCAATGAAAAGAATAATTCAAACATCCCACACCAAAATATATAGCGGAAATCGTGAGCAAGAGAGCTACTCGTAGAGGTAGCCTGCGGGGTTATCGCCTACTTCGGTGTAATAGTCCGCTGGATCGGTTTGCAGATCAGAATTCAGGTAGGTCTAATGACCTGTAATTCATATTTAACTTTATTTAAAATCTAAACTACATTCACTCGACCTCTGCATTCTATTTAATTCTAACTACAATATATTATACTCAATCAATTCGGTCGATGTGTCTGGCTTAGTCAGCTTGACTTGGTCTGTATTGATCGTAATTCATTTTATTTTTAATTTAACTCAATTTATTTTAATTTAATTTGAAAATAAATTACTTGTTATATATTTAATTTGAAGATAAACTATTTATTACAATTTAGTTCAATAATAATAAGCATAAAATACGTTGTTCGTTATGGTGGTTTAATATGCACTTTTAATTTATTTAAATTATAAGTTATAATTTATTAATTAAAATAAGTCATAATGAAGCACGAGGGTCCTGATTCAGGTTTGAAATAAATTAATATGACAATTACGTTTATTATAATAATTATACGATTAAAACACGTTACTTAATTAATTATCAATAAAAATATGTTTTTAATACATATAATATAAAAGTACGTTACTATTCTAATTAATTAACAACTTGTAAATTTAGATTGTAAATTTAAAAGACGAATGGGGCGAGTGGTGTTTGATTGTGGCTCGAGATCATATCTTATCCATTAGATCTTTGTATATGCTTAAATTATGTTATGAGGCATTAGTCTAGGACTTTTTTAATCATCTCTCGATCTTTACTTTATGTTATTCTTCCGATTTTAGTTCGACTTTTAAATAAATAAATCGTCACTTGTTTACACTTCTAATCCCGATCACTTTTAATTAGTGTCACGACTTCAGGTCGAGCCTATCGAGAAGAGGCTCGAGACCCTAATTTATTAACCATATTTTACTTCAATTATTTTAACTAAAGTCCAATCTTGCTCAAAAATAAATTACTGATATCTCATAAAAATTCTAATCTATCATACGACCATTTTAATTTAGGGAAAATTTCTTGTGTACCCATCAAAACTTTTCGTATGACATATATATTGCCTTTATCTGAAACTTGACACATGGATTGTTCCTTATATAACTGCCACAGTAAAAATGTGTTCTTCTCCCTGCAAAACAGATTTTCATTTTCATTTTTTTAAAACAAGAAGAAAAAACAAAGAAAATTGTCAACAACACTAATGCATATTATTCTCATGCATTTTCAAACATATCTATACCCATAGTATTGACCATTGTTTTCCATGATATTAGATATTAATTAGCTATATTTAATTTCCAATTTCTTGGTATTACCTTTTTATATTTAAACTGATAAAACTAGAAATAAATTCAAATGGTACAAAACAATTATCTAATACAGGGCTCCCTTTCTTCGAATGGTTTATTTGCCGGTTTTGACATATATATGCATTGATCCACTGTTTTTAGGCATGCTCTACTATATTCCTGAGCTGAAAAAAAATTACTTGGTTCCTCTCCGAATTTAGATTTGACCGGTTAACTCTCTCTCACACAAAAAAAGAAAGACTTAGGAGATAAGAGAAAGAGACTGGGGAAGAAGGAGAAAAAAAACTTGCAAAATTTGAAGAGCACTATAGTTTTCTTTATAAAAGATGGGATGAAGGAGAAGAGAGAGAGCAGTTTTAGAAGAGGGGCAAAATATACATTTAGACTTGAAAATATAAATTTAATTAATACATGGGGAAATAAGAAAGAATTTCAACTTTGAATGGGGAAATAAGAAATTTTAATGTTTTAATGGGAAAATTGGCTATTTTGAAAATTTTGATGGATACACTACAAATTTTCCCTTTAATTTAATATTTTTATGTTTAGGTTTGCACGACCTGATTAGAATTGGGCCCAATTCAACAAATTAAATCCAAAGGCCCAATTGGATTTTTAAAGCAATTTCATAAAAAATTAAATGTTTTCGGATTGGGCTTAGCCCATTAATTAAAACAACTAGCCAAGCCCAATCAGATAGAGGTCCAATGACCTTTTTAATTAACAGTTAAGGCCCAGCATAAAAAGAGGCCTAAGCCTCTTTAATTTAAACATCCAAAGCACAGTCCAAAACAGAAAAGGCCCAACTGAAACAGAGCCCAAGGCCCACCATTCAAAATTCCCCATTTTGCATACCAACCCCTTAAATAACAAAATTTACGCAAGGGCCTAAATTTTACCAAAACCCTCAATTTTAAGGAAATTATGAAAGGGTCCCTATCAGTTCAATCTTCGATACCAGTGGCATCAATGGGCTGGTACCGACTGGTACTAGCATCACATAACACACAAAACAGCACAGGTCAACAAAATACTAAGGCAATAAAGCAGCACAACAAGAACAAGGAGGGTACCGAACATCGGTACCAGTTGCATAGCAAATAACAGTGACAACGCACAAAGCAAACAAGACTAGTACCCAAAACAAGCAAAGAAACAGACACATCCACACAACAATCAAGCCGGGAAAATCAACAACCCGCGCAAGACAAATCCTCACGATAACACGCGAATTCTACAACAAGCAAACAAAGGAATGGTTGTGCTCAATAATTACCCGAGAGAGAAGCTAATCACAAAACGGGGCAAGAAATGGGGCCGGTATGATGACACCAAAACATATAACGAAAACCACTATTTTTTATGACAGAAAATGACGAAAAACGAATGCAAAGTAGTCATTTCCCGATTTATGTACTGCAAACGTATTTTTGAGTCATTTTAGCAGGTTTTGGAGAAAGTTGCGTATTTAGGCCAAAAACCGAGCAAAAATGCCCAATTTTGGTGATTATTGAATATGGCCTCAAATCAGGACATTACATAGCATATGCAACAGTCTACATGAAGTGCACAATAACCAAAATGACAAAATACTATGGAAATATACTAAGTCTAGAAGCCATGAGGGTTCGGGTCTATGCCTGCATGCGGCATAGCCCAGTGGTCTGCATGAAATATGATTTATATCGGCGTACCCTCGGATTTGGTGATTGCCATCTAATTAAATTAATTATGGCTGCATGAAATTTGAAATTTGAAGTTCGTAGTTAAATAGTTTATTTATTTATTTTTCTATGGAAAATTTAAAATTTCAGACTAATCGGTATATACACTGCTAAAAGAATCTATATTTTTATTAGGATCTACCAAATTTATAAGTTATCTAGTTTTTTTCTTTTTCTTTTTTAAATTTGTTGGCTTTGCCTTGTTGATACTTCAATTGTTATTGTTGTTTGTTTAGACCCCTTTTTGTTCTGATTTGCTCTAATTCAGACGGGTTAAAACAGTTTTCGAGATAAGAAAAATTACAGAGACAAACAGCACAATCTGTTTTATGTTAGAAAAATATTTATCTTATTTGGTTATATTTTTTTTATATGAATCAATGATGATATTATTTAAGGTGTTGAGTAATTTAATTTGACATGAAAGATATCAACGAGGATATTTTTTTTAAGCAACATATTTTTCAGTTAAAATAGCAATTAATTAATTAATTAATTAGGAGCCAAAACGAAAAGGCTTGAGAGTAAGGGACCATAACGAATCAACACGTGAAAGAGATGAGAGAAAATCGAAATCTTCTGCAAGGATGAACGGAAATAAAAGATCAATGCGTGAATTTTTTTTAGGCAACATATTTTTTCCGGGTTCAATAGCAATTAATTTAGTAGCAAAACTTTTCCTTTTCGGGCATCCAACTAATTGGTTTCAATAGAATTATTAGGTTATAATAAATAACATTTAAAACAATTAATCTAATGCATCCAATGTTTGATCGGTTGCAATAATTTGTTGCAAAAAGCTCATTTTTGGCATAGTGGCATCACCATTTGATTACCCGAAATTCAAAAAATATTTATCTTAACATACATTTAGAATAACTAGTCAAGTGCCCGTGCTTTGCAACGGGGAATGAACTGATTTTTGAAGAGCAACATAGAATGAATAACATGAACGTTTAAGAACTAAGAATGAATAAAATATTTTTTGGAGTATGAAATAGATGAAAAATATATTTTTTATGAGCTACTTTGAAATTGTAATATGAACACTAAACTAACATCTAAACAAAAAAATATCAAATCACCCCCTTATTCCTTTGTACCAGTACCAGTATTGATACCGAGATGGCATATATTTCCTAGTCTTAATGTGCATTGGTGTTGTGCCTTTTCTATGAAACTTGAGTATTTATTTGAGTAGAATACATTTATATATGGAATTTACTACTCACAAGCACTTTCATGTGCCACTGCTAATTTCTTTTATCATGCATCTACAAAAGGACATATAATATGAACCGCACCAGGGGTATCCAAGAACAGACTACTAAAATAAAAAAATCAAGAAAACAAAAAAAACTATATAGCAGAATTATTAAGGTTTGGCTTTTGGAAATTTGTCTTCATACTATTCACAAACCATTATATATAGATTACAAAACTGTCAAGTTAAGAAATGAAGTTACAATTGCATTCATAGTCCAAATTAAAAAAAAAAAAAGGATTATCCCCATGTGCACATTGAAGAAATAAATGAATTGCTTTCACTCTATAAAGAGAAAAAATTACTTTCATCTATATAAATTTACAGTTTAATAATCTACACTTCAATCCTATACTATCTCTCTCCAAATGAAACAAAAACCCATCAGCACACATATTTTTGCTTAATTAGCCTCTTAAAGAAAACCAAGAAAATAAATAGAACTCAGTAATCCCACACAGTTCAAAACAAAATTCAAATTTGATCACCTAAATGATCGGAGAAGGCGACGATTCCCATACATCAAACACATTATCTTCATTGTGCAGTGCAAATAGCCGATCGCCTCCAATAGAAAAATCACAAATCGAACCACCATAACTCCTACTAAGCGTACTGCTAAGCACATGCTCAGAACCACTAAAAACTGAGATACTATCATTCATGCAAGAAAACAACTCTCCATTATGAGTTGCAAGTTTTTGGTAACAACTTTCTTCGAACAGAACCTTTCGGTTCATTAGTTTGCTCCTGGAACTCCACCTAACGCCCGTACCGGCACTGTTGGTGCCAGTACCAGCACGGAGATCGATGAAACCTAGGTCCTCGTATTGGTTTATGATGCATAGGAATGCCCGTCTTCCATGGTGATTGCATGTAGGACCCGCTTGTTTTCAAGGGTGACAACTATGCTGGCGTCAGACCATGACCACAGGATGGTTTTGGCACGAAAATCGAGAAGCTGCACTCAGATAATAATACTCAGAAGCTGCACTCAGACCAAGGGTAACAACTATTCGGTAGAAATTGCACTCAGATAATAATATTCTGTTATTCGTTCGGTCAAAAAATAGATAAAAATAATAATTCAGTGAAAAATAATACTGCCAGAGATTAAAATAGAAAATGTGCCTCTTATACCAAATGACAAGTGTACCACTCAAAATGTCGCAGTATTGACTAATACAAACTGGTACCAAACAGATTAAACCGCAATATAACTGTTTATAGGAATTTCATGTATAACCTTCAAAAACCTATAAATTACATATTTCCCCTCTAAAATTCATAATATCATATTTGCCCTTCTAAATTTAAAAAACACATTTACCCAAATAACAGCATAGATTAAAGAGGGAAATGTGCCTATTATACCAAAAAATAAGTGTACTAGTCAAGTTGTTGCGGTATTGATCGATACATACCAAGTACCAACCGGATTGAACCACAATACTGTTGTTCTCCTTTAGGTGAATAAAAATTTGGAGAAATTTCATGCATGAATTACATGTATACCCTTTAAAAACCTCAAAATTAAGTATTTTCACCTCTAACATTCGTAATATCAAATTTACCCTTCTCAATTTCAAAACTCACAAAATTAACCAATTTTTTGCCTTTTCTATTAAAATTCAATTTCAATTTAAAAAATTCATAAAATTGTAGTCTATGAATTAAAAAATTCATTTCAGTTTGACAGGTACAAATTAGATTTCCCATGGCAAGACCAAACTGAGATATACCAAAATTTAATTTGAATTAGTTTTTAACACAATGAACAAATAAAAAAAATTCATACACACCTTTCTATGTTTCCCAGAGTGCTTTGGAGGCTTCTCTCCTAGTAATTTTTTGTCAAATTTACCACCACTTGCAGTAGACGTTGCAACCATACCGGCCATACTTTCCAACTCAATCTTGCTTGCTTTCTTTGGCACCTCCTTTTTCGTACCCGTAATTGGCAGCGATGTCGCCGCTAGTTGTATATGGCTGTCATGAAAAGAAAACAAGTAATAAATTATGTTATCTCTTTTATTTTCTTTCACGTTTCAAATATAACATCAGTAAAATTAAGAAGATATTAAAAAAAGTTGTTAAGTATTCAAAACACTCATGAAATTAACTTTTAATCTCTTTTAATTACTTTTAAAACGATAGTAGAGCTTGATAATTGTTTTATTTCTCAGCATCCAATGAGGTATAATCTCCCGTAAACATATTACTGGTAAGAGACTAAACAAATAAATAAAGAAAATTGTCATGAAGGCATATACCAGAGTAGAGTTTCAAATATTACAATTTGATACAGTGCAAAAGATAATAATGAAAAACCAGTCTCGCATAAATATTGAAGAGTATATAAGTTTTTCTTTTTACAGTGCAAAAAATCCCCTTTGTCTTTTTATGTAGTTGCTCCAGAAAAACACATAAAGGAAAGGAAGAGTGAGATGTAATATTTTAATTTAATTTATATTTTATTTATTGTGACTATTTTACCCCTTGCATGATATATCCTCATTCATTGCTTCTGTACTTAAATACTCCCAACACAAACATTCAAAAATTAACTTCTTTATCGAAAAAAAAAAGACAAAAAGCACTTTTACAATAACTAAGAGCAAGTAGCTAAATTCTTTAGTCAAATTAACAAGCACAAGGCACATATCGTAATACTAACAATACATAGCCTCTCTAAGCACTGTACTGGCTTCATATAAAAATAAACAAATCATCTTCACACAAAAAGAAAGACTCTAAGCACATTTGTTACGTTGTTCATTTTTATTCTAAAATCAAGTTTACAATATAAAAGATTAAATGAATTAACTAAAAAATCTAAAATTAAAGAAGAATTGTAACTTTGATTTAGGCAACAGCCATGATCCTACCAGTACAGAACTGGACTGGTACAGACTGAGTTTGCAAAAGTATAAAAATGCTGATATGCAGTTCATAATCTGATATCAGCCACTGGTACCTAATCTGATATCAGCCAGTTGTACAATATATTTTTTTAGCAAAAAAGGTAAAATATGCTGATATGCAGTTCCAAATAATGACTAAAATCAAATGACTATGCTGAATAAAATCAAGTGTACCAACAGCTCCAAATTTGCCCATGATGACATGATTTATAAAGGATTTGAGCCTAATGTCATATCCTAGAACATTCTTATATATGAGCTGTGCAAGAAAGGTGAAATTGGTAAGGCAGACGATTTTCTACATGACCTGATTTCCAAAAGGCATCCCCCTGATGTCGTGACCATAGCACCCTTATGTGGGAGCTGTGCAAGAAATAGTGGATTTTCTTATACAAATATCAAGTTCATTTGTATTTTCTTGCTAATGGTTATTTCATCGAACAACAATCATAATTTAGTTATATGATCAGAATAGTGACTCCAGTTGGATTTCATTTCTAGCCTACCCCAACTTGTTTAGGACTAAAGGCTTTGTTGTTGATCAGAATAAGAAAGAAAATGCAAAATCAATTATTGGAGAAAATGAAAATTTGCATGGTTTAAAAAATAAATAAGAATGTGCTAACAGAGAATTGTGTATTAATACATTTGTCAAAAAATGTGAACTGTGCTGAGTAGAATCAGATACTTTATCAGAGACGTACCATTCATATGGTGCCAATACAAATTTACAAAATACCATCAAATAAAGGCACACACTGCCTTCGTATAAAAAAGATGCAATCAGAGCATGCCTTCATATAAATTGTATAAAATTATGAGCAAATATATATGGATTTTAACAAAGCAAATACCTGGTTGAGCTTCTTTGCAAATTGCGGAACCCCTCTCTCTGATTTCAGTGAAACCCTAGGGGCAGCAGCGGGTTTGAGTGAAGGGGCCGATTGTGCAACTGAAAATCAACAAATGAAAATTCAGGTTTCCAATTTGAGAGAAGCGAATTTGATTGATATATAAAGATAGAAGAGTCGGTTCAATTGAAATTGCAAGGGCGGGACCTGTCAAATCCATGGAGGAGAGATCGAAGAACCACCGTCGTTTGAACTTGGAGTGGCGGGATATTTGATTTCTATTTTTCAGAGGAGAGATCGAAGAACGATTTTCGGGAGAGAATCGAAGAACCAGCTCTCCGATGGCGACGTCGGGAAGAACAAGAGAAAAGAGCAAAACGCGTGGAGAAGAAGAAAGGGTATCCTGTCTGTGAACGTATTTGAACGATTAAGATTTTTTTGTTTTTTGATTTGAACGATTGAGATTCGTGTAGAACGTATTTGAACGATTGAGATATTCCAAAAAGTAATGCAAAGTTTGAGATATCTCAGAGGATGCGAATTCAGAAGAAAACGCGTCGGGATTTTCTCCTATGCGGCTTCTCGTGTGGCTTCTCATGTAGCGGGTACGTTTTAAATTAAATTTAGACTTCTACACGCTAGACAACATGAAATAGATACATAAAATCAAAATTATTTTTTAAAGGCTGAGATTGAGATGCGTTTTGATGAGTGGCTCAGATCTATTGAATGAACGGTTCAGATTTGCTCTGAACAAATAGAGGATTGGGTCCAAATTTTTTTAACGTGATATTAGTAGTGGGGATGATTATTATTTTTTATGAATAGACACACTACTAAAATATGAGTTTATTGCATGCGCGGAAAAATGGCTTGTTGCATGCGCTTACCCTTGCAAATGTAACCTTGCAACTACCTTCCATACAAATACTATTATTTGCAAGGACTAACCATGCAACAACTTTGTTGCAAGGGTAAGCGCATGCAATAACTGCGCATGCAAGTATCTTTGGAGGTCACCTGGTTTGAAGTATTTGCAAGGGGAACGGACGTGGGTCCCACATGACTATTTGCAAGGCAAGGGAACGTGGGTCCCACCTGGCTATTTGCAAGGCTATCAATGAGGGGTCCCACCCGACTATTTGCAAGGATGGGGACCATAGGTCCCACCATACTATTTGCAAGGCTAGGGAACATGGGCTCCATATGTTTATTTGCATGTTAAGATGATAGCGTTATTGCATGGGTGACTATTTTCAAGGATATGATTTGCATTTATTGCATGCACTGAAGCTGACATTATTTGCGTGGAAAGACCAATTGAAATACTAACGGCAAATATCTGCATAAAAGCACGTTTCAACAATATAATCCTCCCCCTGTACCAATTTGGTACGAGCTCGTTGTTTTTTTTTACAATTCCCAGATTCCCATTCAACAAGATTTGCATAAAACACAATTAAGAATAAGAAGAAAGCATCTTAACAAGCATTGACCAGCATTGTGATAATGTTCATACAGTTGGACCAAAATTAGAAAAACCACATAACAACATATGTAGATGTAACCAAAATATACCCCAAATGTAACCAAACTATACCCCAAATGTAACCAAAATATACCCCAAATGTAACCAAACTATACCCCAAATGTAACCAAAATATACCCCAGATATTGACAACCACACACAACCTCACTTGTTCATGTCAAAGGTTGATCGCCCCACCAATTGGCCATTGCAGCCTCGTTTCCTGCCATTTCTTGTCCACTATGAGAAGTTAGCAGTGCTTGGAATGACCCTCCCTCATTTGCTTGGAAATCAGGGGCGACATCCTATATATAACAAATTACATACGTTAATATAGGCTATTGTTATCAAAGCAGTCATAGCATGTGTCCTATGAAAATCTGTCAAGCCAAGAACCATTTTTCTGAATTGGAACTCTTAAATTACCCCAAATATGATCTTACTAACCTGAGGAGACGGCTGTTGTAGCCCATGCATTTGAAATAACTGTGAGAACTTTAATTGGTTTTCTGCTTGATCTCTTTTCCTCTCGGCGCGCTCCTCGGCGATACGACGATCACGTTCTTGCAAAATTGCATCTACTTCTGCCCTAGAGAAGGTCTCCTGCAACCCAATATTTTTCAGCTCAGATATAGAGGATGTTGCGCCGGGCCTTTCTCTGGTGGTTGCTGTTTTTGCGGGTTGGAGTAGGCCGCCAAAGCCTACAACGCGGCCATGACTTGGTGGGCCAATTGCTTCCAAAAATAAGGTCGACTCATCCACCCCGAATTGGCCTCATCGGCCCTCATTGCCCTCACCTTCCTCTCGTTATTTGGGAAATAAGAAATATGTATTAAAATGGAAATTGAGATGCAAAAGCACAGCTTACAAAACCTAACCTCCCGGAAGGCAAATGAGACAAAGTGGCACAATGCTTCTTGGTTTGCTTGGATATTATAATGTGTTTTGAATTGTGTTTTGAATTATTATTCCTAATGCAAAGCATATATATTTATTCAAAGCACATTATTAATGAGTTTGATAATTAATCCCTTTTCTCAATTAGAATTAAGGGGTATCGGTGCTAAAGCCATATTATTCACCAGCATGCCGGCCCTTCCCAATTAGAAGTGTTATTGGTGCTAAAGCCAATACATTAAAGTAAAGATGTTGTTAAGTAAATTCAACTTACATAAACTTTTTCTTTTTTATCGTTTGTAAAATGCAATGAGTCGATGTCAAACTCGTGGACCAGCCCACTACTCTGCTCAGATGTTGGATGTACTCCCCCGTTTGCAATACTGTTTTCATTTATTTCGGTCACACACTCCTCACCAGTACTCATTTGGGCCACCACTGGTGAGACCCCATCAGTTCTTGCACAGTGCATATGGATGTAAAGGTCTTCCATGGTGGGCTTTATCCCGTTGTTCATTTTGGTCTCCATATGAAAAGGAATAATGAAAATTAAATGTTAGATGAATGGTAAACTAGTAAACAACGATTTTATTTGAACAGAATTATTCGGAAGTCCTACCGGTTTCGAAAATGTTGGTAGGCACTAGCCGATCCAAAGATAGTGGGAGGCTTCTTTTCCGGAGAAAGTGCGGTTTGTTTGGTTTTGTTTGCTGACCATTGCCACTCATCCGAGAAGAAGATATCGCAGAGACCTCGCCAATTTTCCGGGGTTATACACCAATGCGGCACATCGGCTTTCCATGCGGTTATGTCCCAACCATACAATTTTATTCGCTTCCTTCTTGCTCTACCCAGCTCCTCACAGTATCTTTTGCATGCTATCGCCTCGAGTACTTCATGACAACGATCTGGATCTTCATCTTCCTTGTATCTGTATCTGGCCTAATGTTTAGAAAATTAGGGATTACAATCAAATTGAGCAGCACTTAGAACTCTATATAATAGTACAATTTTGGTCACCAATAGAAAACCCACATAGTTCTCTCTCTTCCTGCATGCTCTGAGTATATTTAAAAAAAAAAAACAATCTAAAAATCTTAATACTTAATTGACAAGTAAACTAGCATTGAACACGAAATTGATAATGATCCTAATTATGACGGTGAACGTGCTTTCAATTCTAGCTCGTCTCTAATTTCATGCAAGATTTCAATTCTGTTTACTCAATTTCATCATATCTTAATTTAACATACCTAAACTATGCACAATCTTTGCCATTGCAGGCGTAATAATTTAACATACCTAAAGTCTCTCAATTTCATCATATCTTAGTATTTGATATTGGTAAGTTTGAATATAAAAATAAAGGTTACCAGAAATTCCCTCTCCAGGTTCTTCTTTGCTTTATGATGGAAGGCATGAAAAGATCTTACGGGGGCAGGCATGAGGTGAAGGGCCAGCCTAGTGATCGTTGCCGTTATCATTCTTGAATCAATTGCACAGCTGAACTCGTGTGTACCAACTCGTCATACCTCTGGTCGGTCATCCAGAACCTCTTTCACAGCTTTTATCTTTCCAGGGCCTCGTCCCTTCTTCTTTGGAGGTGCAGATGTTGCAATTTCACCTTCTGCTGAAGCATTGACACCATCACCAGCATCCAGTGCTTGATCTGCATTATGCTTCCTCTTGGTATATTTGGTTGCTTTGGCTCTAGGGACTCGAGATTTGCTGCGGGGAGCCATATTTATTTTGCTAACAAGGGGAAAGATACGATGTTATGTACCAAGTAGAATTAGTTCAATATAAAATTAAATTAGACTCTAATTAAGTTAAAAATAGTTTTAAACTAGAATTAGAATAAATTTGTAATTAAAATTAGACCAATATTATACTTGGTAAACCCTATAGCCAAAATCAGGTATCAACATTGCTGAACCCTAGAGCCAAAATCTCCGGCCATAATTAGAATTAACATTGTCAAGGTATCGAAATTGCTTGAACCAATTTTAATTTATGTCTTTGGTTGACAAGTCCTAAACCTGTAGATCTTATAACAGGTATCCAGAGCACGGAGATTATTGCATGTCACAGATTTAGAAGAAAATATGACATTATTAGAATTGGTTAATTTCCAACAGATATGAGAGGCAATAAACGAATTTTGAAAATAATATGCATTCATTGAATTCTTTCAATACCTCGAATTCTGTCATTCCCAAATCAAGAAGAGAGGGGTAAAAAATCTACGTACCTACTTGTTTCTCCGAGGACTGCACAGTGGTGCCGATCTTTTATAGAGATAGAAGTACAGTAGAAAGATTTTAAGGCGAAAATTACGGTGGAAAGAGAGGAAGGTCAGAGCCGGAGATCATGTTTTCTCTCCGTGAAATTGATTTGGTGAATTAGTGAAGGGCGGCTGGCTTTATATGGTAACCCTTGGAAGGGTTTGTAGCACGCATCCCCTCTAAGATACATTATTGTTTGCTTGACCAGCGTGTCATTATCTTATGCAACATATATATTTTGAGATACTTGCAGATTGTATATGAACAGTTGAGATTTTTCTACTTTATGAATTCATAAAATCAGATAACGTAGAGATGCAATCACGCGGTGAGTGGGCGGGCTCCTGAAAATCGGATCTGTTAGAGTTGGGGGGAAATTGAAATTTCCCTTGGCGCCTATATAATTGCCTTTAAAAACAGAGCAGAGGTTGCTTCGCGCAGGTTCATTGCCAGTAGTGCATTATATATGATTTGCTCTGTCTATAGTCGAATATGAGACAGTTTGATATTTTGCCCAATACTTGCTGAATTAGATAAGTAATGAAAATAGTATTGGAATGTATCCAGGTGTGATTTATTCTGTAATTATTCTGAGAATGAAATATCATTAATTTTATTATTTGGAGATTTCAAACAATTTATTTTATATATTGAGTAGATTCATTTAATTCTACATGTTTGTAATTGGGCATTGAATAGTATGTGTAATATATAATTAGTTTACAAAATTAGTGAGACGTAAACAATATGGCAAAATGAAATTTCATGAAAATATTAACACTAACAATCAGTGAGTATAAAAATATAAATTTGTAGTACATTTCATTATAAATTGATTTAGGGGCATAAATTAATTTTACAATACATGCAAGTATCATACATGGAGCACATCCTACATGTATGAATATGAGACATGAGCTCTTGTTTTGTTGCATAGTGAATATTGAATAGGTTACAATGTGCGGGGATCGATCGGAACCGTTAGAACTGAGGACCACCTCATTTATTGTCTTGCGGGCAAGTTTCATCAATTATATATATTATTTACACCTCCATCTATATGACTGAATATTTAACCATCAAATGGCTACGACGACTTTGCGGCGGATCGAACGCAATACCCAATTTAATGTGTTATATTATGTGTTGACTAAGTTTACTATTAACTCTTGATCATTTCAAAATCACTTTCGAGACATTTCATTGCAGATCTACCGTTAAGAATTCACAAGCTAACCAACGGTCAGGAAAAATTTCACTAATATCAGGGGGCTAAAATTGTTAAAAGTGTATAAAATTGTCGCCACTTACAGCAAATTTAACATGTAATGTTTTTATATACATTATAATTTTTTTTTTAATTTTATCTTACCTGTTTCTGTACTGACCAGGCTCTGATTAACACATCTGAACATCGCATGCCGTCCGATCATTTCTAAATGGTCATGATTAATTCATTTCCGATTGGGATTGGAATTGAGTAGCTATACTCTCAAGTAACCACCTATGTGGATTTAAATCTGACCATTGAGAAAACTTTATTATTCGCGATTGGGATTGATCGAACAGCTCCGATTTGAAACCAATATTGCGGTACCTAAGTATTTGGACATCTGGGGTAGGTCACTACATTTAGTGCAATACAAGGGACGTCTAAGGTAACATCCAGTGTCCGTTTTGATCTAAGCTGATCTTTCCTCAATCAAGCCATAGGATTACGCCACCCAGTCATAATCAAGCGGTAAAGTTGTAAACTAGAAAAGGTAGGTACCGCAGACTGCATTAAGACGAAAGACGCCTCCCCGTGAAGAATTCGCATCCTCTGAGATATCTCAAACTTTGCGTGACTTTTTCGAATATCTCCACTGTTTAAATACATTCTACACGAATCTCAAAGATTAAATAGTACTGGGTCCCTACGGTTCCCCGAATAGCCATCGGACACGTTGCTCACGCAAAAAAGGAGATATCTCAGAGGATACTCACCCCCCAGTTAATACCTCTAGAAAGCACTCCCGGGACTTAGGTTTTTATTTTTTGAAATCCCACACACTACAAACAACACAGCCGACCATCGATCTTCAACGACGCCATCCCTCGCCCTTGGTCGCCGTCGCATTTCGGAGACACCGACGCCAATCTCATTGCTTCTAGTTCTTCCCACATTGAGCCGATCGGAAGTCGGACTCCACCGTCAGGTACTCCCAACCTCTGATTTAGGGTTATATTTTTGGATCTATTTGGATTTGCTGGATGTATTTCTTTGTAAACCCTAACTGAATGGGGAATTTGGTTTAATGCACTAGTGGCTCCAAAATGCACTACAAATCTGATCGAAGTGAATCAAATGCACTAGTGGAGAATTTTGTTTAATCCTTTTTCAATCTGGCCACACAACAAAATGGTCTCATAGCTTATATAGGAACTATGTTTTGTGAAATAATATTGAACAAATAATCATGGGTATTGAATTGCTATCATTGCATTGTGATTTAGGGTTTTATCAACTGGGTTTTACATAAATTAATCTGCCATCCTAAACTTGTATAAGAAGTATGTTTTCTGAATATTGAACAAATAATTATGGGTATTTGAAATATGTTGCCAAATGGTTGCCAAAATATGTCTAATGAACATAGCTTTAATGTCCTTAAATGGTTGACAGGAAACATGAATGATCCCAGTGATGCCTTGCAGTACGATATGGTTGCTCGCCGGAAGTCGGCGAGGCTAAATAAAGGCGTTGAGCCATCCCAAAAAAGCATGTCTGGCACAGTTCTGCAACAGGTGTCAGTTGATGAAGG
The DNA here is from genome assembly GCA_024447775.1 of Carex cristatella. NCBI lineage: Eukaryota > Viridiplantae > Streptophyta > Magnoliopsida > Poales > Cyperaceae > Carex > Carex cristatella. The sequence continues at coordinate 11,415,531 of JAJHPF010000004.1, read as the reverse complement.
TAATTAAATGAAAACCTCTTAAAAATAATAACTTGTCTAGCACAGTTCTGCTTGGGAAGGATGCACAGTTCTGTCAAGTTCTGTCAAATTCATTTTTGAAATAATTAGATAAAAGTTTAAATAAATCAAAGAGGATAGAATAAATTTGCTCATAGCACAGTTCTGTCAAGTTCATTTCTCTTGCAATAGCACAGTTCTGTCAAATTAAATAAATTCATTTCTGTCAAATTCATTTCTGCAATAGTATCAACTGTCAAATTCATGCTGAGGCATCTGTTGCCCCCTATTTGTAGGAGGTGCTGAGAGCATAAAAACCAAAACATTTTGGGGCTCTAATCCAGGGGTTCTGAAGCGGAAGAGGGAAACCAGAACAAAAAACATAGTATCGCAGCCTGATCCAGAGGTTCAGACGCAGCCTACCGAGCCCCCCAATATTGCAGTGCCATCTGCAATGGAAACGCCTGCTAACCGTCAGGAAGGGCAGCAACTTGACAAGCGTACTAATGGCAAAACCAAGCGCATCAAGACAAACCCATTGCTGCCCCTCCGCCGCTCATCAAGGCTAAACAACTAGAGCAAAGTGTTGCTGGATTTTCCATCTGACAGAGGTACATCTATTCAATAGTAATTTAGGGTCTCTGACTTGTAGGAATTGAGTGAGTCAGTATTATATTACACGTGTGACTGCCTTATTAGCTTGCCTTTTTTTTTGTTTGTTAACCTTCTTGGTGCTGATTGCAGGAACATCGCAGGAGCAGCATGAGCCATGTGACATCGCAGTCGACACCGATGGCTGTGATGCGACACTGACCAATGCCAACCCAGCCAACTCAGAACCACCCATCTCCATAACAGACGCCACAGTTGACACCCATGAGCGTGATGTGACAACGACCAAGTCTAACCCATCCAAGTTAGACACCCCCAAGTCCGTAACTGATGCATCAGACAACACCGAAGACCGCTATACGACTACCCATCCTCCCCCCTTCTGTGCCGGAATCACAGATACACACAGAGGCTAGTGATCACGGATGGTCTGATTGGGAATCACTCCCACACACAGAGGCTGGGGGTTACGGGTGGTCTGATTGGGAACTACAACCTTCGCCAATACATGAGCAGACAGAACCACAGCAATCTGGTGACACCTCCACCTTTTCAGAAGAGGAGAGCACGCATCCGGCGGTGAAGGATGATGATGGCAGCAAGCGGTGCCCAAGACGCCGGCCCCTTCGAAGTTGTGACGAAGCAAAGGTGGCCTCAGGAAGAGACCTTGACGAACCTGTCGCTGGAGACAATGAAAGCAGGAGAAGGAGAAAGCGGAAGATGGACAAGAAGTCCGAAGTCGGGCGTGGCCGAGGTATGGCCCGGCCTCGCAAGCCAACAAAGACCGCAATCCCGCCTCAATTGAAGGTGGTCGGTGATGCGGAGTTCGACTCCGATCCTAATTGCTCAAAGGTCCCCACTACGGTAAGGATCCTAACTTTAGAAAACATCTTAGGGACCATATAGGACTTACAATATGTTTCCTACCAAGGCGAGGTTGGGAATACTCAAAAAGTTCTTACAGAGATATTCTTGGGCAGAAGGGGAAGATGTAGGGCGCTGTCTGGACGTATTTGAGAACATCGCAGCTGAAGCGTATACTCGAGAGATGACACTAGTCAGAAAAAGGTACACCAAAAAATATGGGGAAGACAAGGAGTTGTGGCAAGACCACCCTCCACAGTGGTGCAAGCATCCTGACTATTGGAAAGGGTTGTGTCTTATTTGGTCGAAAGAGAAATGGGATCAGATATCAACCACCAATCGGGCTAACATTAAACAACATGAAGGTGTTATCTATCATGTTGGTGGTTCCCGGTCGTCATTTCGGCACAAGAAGGCACTGGTATTAAATCAACTCTCTACTTTTCTTTTTATTGCTATCTTAATAAGTCAAAATTCGCTGAAGTGAGATTTAAACCTCTCAATTAACTAACTTGCAGATTTCGAAGAAAGGATCAGCCGTGGGACTGAAGGACGTGTTTGATCAAACTCACATGAAGGATACAAAGCAGGGGAAGGTGTATGTAAACGAGAGGGCTGAGCAGGTGGTGGTAATTTATTCTTTATTTCTTTATAAATTATGAATTTTCTTATTTCACTTCATAAAATCGAGTCAGCAAGAACAGTTGGTATTTGCTAATTATTATCCCAATGCAGAAGAAATTTGAAGACCTCAAAGGTAATCTCACTGAAAGTATGTCAGAGGAGGCCATATGGGAGTTGGCTGCAGAAGGAGAAGATCGGCGAGGCCGGGTATTCGGGTTTGGGAAAAAATCAAGGACATGCAACATCAATAAAGTGTTGGTGAAGACGATGCATCCATGTCGGATCCCGACAAGAGTACCGCCACCTCGGGCTGAAGACGAGGCGGAAACTTTCACAAGGGGCGGGTAGCAGTGTTAATTGCGTCAAAGATAGCAACAGAGCGAAGGGCATTTGCTAATGAGTTGGAGGCGCAAGAGAAGCGGCACAGAGCTGATATTGAGGAGTTAAAAAAGAAAGAACAGTACAACAAACGCTGTCTGGATGTGCTTTTCCATGTCAATAAAGCATCTCTCCCAAACCCTAATGTAAGTTCCACTACTGACATGAATTTTTTCTGTGAATACAACTTCAATTGCATGCTAATGAAGTTTGTTGTCACTTCCTTGTAGGAGGGGTCATCCCCTGAAATCAATGGGAGCGCAGCCAACGAGGGAGTAGGGGAAGAACCCTCGGAACCCAATTCCAATGAATAAATTGGGATGTGTGGTGACTCGTATGTTGGGATGTGGGGATTTTAAAACACTTGACAAGTTGTTCAATATTTGTATGTTGAAATTATGCTAATTATGTAGAATGTGAACTTCATTTTATTTTCTTTGTTAGTTTAAAGTAGGATGTGAAACTCTATATAATATGCAGGGATTGACAAGTTGAATATTTTATTTTCTTTGTTAGTTTAAATGTTATGTGAAAATATGGTTTCAAGTGATTGAGTATTTCGTAATGCTGCATTTAGTTTAATATGATGCGTACAATGTGGGTACGCACAAATCAAACGTTTAGACAAAAACTGAAGTGCCATTATTTACAGCGGTATTACGACGCAGAAAATATAGTCTCTCTGTCTGGAGCGCTCGTATTTCCTAACTTCAACATAGAGACCCCCTTTTTGCACAAGTCTTGCGAAAACAACATCACCCCTAATATCGCCTAGCGGAATGGCACCCGCCCGAGACCTCAAAGGTACCACCCTGTCGATCGGGAGCTCGACCTAGGCTACATGTGATCTGCACTTCCTTTGGGGAAATTCTCAGCTCAGACCTAGTTCAAAGAGGCTTGAGATTTGATAGTTGCTATACTCGTTGAGCTAAACCCTCATCTTCAACATTTGATTTGGTAAATATTTTTTGCTCCATTAATGAGATTAATTGCAAACCCTCATCTTTTCTAATTTTTGCGGCTCAAGTAATTAATAGAATTTCTGCTTGATCTCTTGAATTTTATGATTTGTAATTAACCCCAATAGATGCTGGTGACTAACTTATTCCTATTTTCCGACATTTAACTAGCAAAATGGCAACCGATCGTAGTTGGATGTACAATAGACTAAATGAGAAGGGGAGGCTTCTACCCGAGTTCATAAAGGGTGTAAAAGAATTTGTAGATGTGGCAATATCCAAGCCCTCGGTCGTGACTTTTCTTAATGGTAAGCAATGTATAGCTTGTCCATGTACAAAATGTGATAACCTATACATTAAAGATTTGGAAACCGTGAGAATACATCTTTACCAATCGGGCTTTCGAGTAGGATATGAACATGGGCTTACTCACGGGGAGGAACTTCCTAACTCACCCAATACTCCAAACCATGAGCCAATTGAGCCAAGCAATGACAATTATAACACTGGAGCCGATATGGTAAGGGCATTGGCCGGTCAAAATTTTGATTGGGAGGAGGAGAAACCTACCGGAATGGCCAAAAAATTCTTCGACATGCTAGAGGCATCAAAAACACCGCTTTGGGAAGAGAATATGATGGGACAATTGAAATGCGAATCACACACAATCTTGTCGGCCGTGACACAAGCTATCGCCTTGAAGTCGGAATACCAATTGAGCCAAAAATGCTTCGATGGGATGATGGGTCTTATCAAAAGCATGCTTCCCCCTAGCGAAAAGTTGCCGAAAAATTTCTATCAAGCCAAGCATTTGACCGATGCATTGGGTATGGATCATAAGAAAATAGATGTTTGTCCAAACTTTTGTATGCTTTATTACAACGATGCGAATAAGAACAAGACACAATGTGATGAATGTGGTACACCGAGATATAAGCCACCGGGTCCTAATAAGAATGCAAAACCGATTCCACAAAAGATACTTCGTTATCTACCTATCACCCCAAGATTGCAAAAGTTGTACATGACCCGGTCAAATGCGGTTAAAATGAGATGGCACAAGGAAGGTTTTCGTGAAAAGCCTGGGATTATGGTGCACCCGGCCGATGGCGATGCTTGGAAGCACTTCGCACAAAAATATCCGGCTTTTGCCAAAGAGGTGAGAAATGTTTGGCTAGGGATAACGACGGATGGGTTTATGCCATTCAACTCAAGTGCATCTCCATATTCATGTTGGCCCGTATTTGTTTTTCCATATAATCTACCACCGGGGATGATAATGAAGGAAGAAAGTATGTTCCTCGCGCTTGTCATTCCCGGACCTAAGCATCCGGGTCGAGATATTGATATTCTTCTTGAACCTTTAATCGATGAATTGAATAAATTATGGAATATTGGAGAGCTTACATGGGACGAGTCAAAACAACATAATTTCAAAATGCATGCATCACTTCTTTGGTCGGTTAGCGATTACCCCGCTTACGAGATGCTATGTGGGTGGGGTACTAAAGGTCGGTTGGCTTGTTTTCATTGCATGGGTGAAACGAAGGCGTTCCAATTAAAACATGGTGGGAAAGCAACGTGGTTCGGTTGTCATAGGTGCCTATTGCCCCTAGATCACCCATTTCGTCGTGACAAGAAAAATTTCATAAAAGGAAAGGTCGATTTTGATCAGCCACCTCGGAGGATAACGGGAGAGGAGAGGCTAGCGATGGTGAGTCGACTAGGACCAATGAAATGGGGTAAAAAAAATGGGCTCCCACAACTTTATGGTTATGGCGATACCCACCATTGGCAAAAGAAGAGTATTTTTTGGAGATTGCCCTATTGGAAAAACAACTTATTGCAACATAGCATGGACATGATGCATTTGGAGAAGAATTTTACCGAAAATTTGATTTACACAATTTTAGGAATGGGGACCAAAAACAAGGATAATGAAAAGGCAAGGAAAGATTTAGCCCTCCTTTGTGATCGTGCCAATCAAAACCTAACCCCGGACCCGAATAACCCGGGAAAGCTTCGAAAACCAAAGGCTCCGTTCACAATTTCTGCAGAACATAAAAAGAAGGTTTTAACATGGCTCAAGGATGATGTCAAGTTCCCCGATGGCTACGCATCTAATTGGTCACGATGTGTAAACCTCGTTACAAACACCCTAACTGGACTAAAAAGTCATGACTTGCATGTGTTCATGGAGCGACTCCTTCCTGTCGCATTTCGAGACTTTGTCCCCGATTACGTATGGGATGTTTTGTGCGAGATTTCAAGTTTCTTTAGAGAGATTTGTGCTAAGGAGCTTGATCCATCCCGTATAGACCAATTAGAAAAGGATATTGTAGTCACAATATGCAAAATGGAAAAGATTTTTCCTCCGGGTTTCTTTGATTCTATGGAGCACCTTGTGGTTCATGTTTGTCAAGAGGCTAGATTGGGTGGACCGGTGGGGCCTCGATGGATGTATCCTTGTGAAAGGTGTGTTTTTATTAATATATTTTCGACTCAAATGCTAAACACTGATATTCTTTCAACCTATTAATCATTCAAAAACTAATATTGCTATTACGGATCGAAACAAGGAACGAGAGAATGAGAGTCACGAATAAAGCACGTGTGGAGGGTTCAATTGTCGAGGCTACAATTGTTAGAGAAATTGGTACATTTTGCACACTTTATTTTGCGAGAGAATTCTAACAATAACCCACAAGGAGTTGGAACAAGTGACCCTCTGCCAAGACGTCTATCAATATTTGATACGGCGGGTCGTTTCCTCACACGGCCAAAGAGAAGGACTCTCGAAGTAGAGGAACTTAAAGCTGCACATACATATGTCATCCTCAACTGTCCAGAGATCAAAAACAAATTTTTAGGGTACAATCTTATAAAATGTTTACTTCAATAATTCAAAAAGTATTTATTCCAAACGCTTTACAAATATAATTTTTCAGAAATTTTATATTGTAGAGAGTTTGATGCATGCATGCTAAACTCCGGGCGAGCTAGATCCGCACAACATTTGGACAAGATTCGTGAGGATGAGTTCGCAGACTGGCTACGAAAGAAGGTACTATCTGATCATGATTGCGACCCCTATATCCGAAGGGCCGGACTAATGCCGGAAAAACAAGCGGACTGCTACGAAACGTACGAAGTGAACGGCTTTCGATTTCATACGGAGTCATACAGGGGAAACAAGTCAACAAAGAGTAGTGGTGTTTGCATCAAAGGGGAGTGGGATGGAAATGACACACCACAAGACTACTATGGAACTCTTCAAGAGGTAATTGAGCTAGATTACGATGGACTCAACAAGGTCGTTCTCTTTAGGTGTAATTGGTTTGACATAACAAACGGTGTAAGGGTTGACATCCAACATGGAATTGTTGAGGTTAAACATGCTTCTCGCCTTAAAAATTATGAACCTTTTGTATTGGCACCTCAAGCAATCCAAGTGTTCTATCTTTCTTATCCATCGGATAAAATTGAAAGACGCCATTGGTGGGTGGCAATGAAAAATACCGCGAAGGGTAGGTTTTGTGTTAATGATGGGGTTGATGCAAATCTAGATTTTTTCCAAGATGAAATGCCGGATCTTTCAATCGAGGTTTCAAATGGTGAAGAATTTGATTGGGATGGTATGGCCCCTCAAGCCGATGAGTTCGAGCTAGTGGACGATACAATGTCGCAAGGTGAAGAGGAGTTTGAGGACAACCCAATTGAGGTAGATGATGAAGATGACGAAGGGTTAGATTTGGAGCAAGATGATGATGAATTTGGTTTCTAAGCCCATGATTATTCCCATCAATAGTTTTAATTAATTGGTGAATCAATAGTTGTATGTGTTGCACCACAATGATTGTAAAATTATTTTTTTTAATCAATTATTTTGGAATGATTGTTCTATTTACGAAAATTTAGGTTACACACGTATTTTATTGCAATATACTGCTATTATTCATGTTGTTGTGATTTATAAAAAAAATATTCATTTAAAGGAGAAATCAAATAAAAGAAATGCATCTGTCTCCGGGGAACAAAACAGTTGCAAGGGTACTCCCATGCAATTAATCACATTCAACAGTACATACCATTTGCATGCGCAGGGTAGTGGAGTATTTACAAGGACCTTCAATAAAATATAATATAAATGGGTGGCTAACTATTTGCAAGGGCACGGGGTTAGGTATTTGCATGGAGCCTTAATAAAATACAATATCTAACATGTGCCTAACTATTTGCAAGGGCAAGAGGTTGAGTTGTTGCATGGATCTCGAATTAACAATAATATCTGACATTCATATTGTATTTGCAAGGGGAGGAAGATATCATTTGCATGGTTGCACATCCCACAGTTCCATGCGAAACAATTGCAAGGGAGTACCCTTGCAATAGTTCAGAAATTTCATTCTTTTTGCAAGGACCGTCCTCCCCTTGCAAAAAACTAGTCCTTCCCTTGCAATAAACTCATATTCTAGTAGTGACAATCAACTATCAATAATAGAGAAATTTTAATTTTTTTAGTTAAAGAAATTGTATATCTTATAAGATTGGCTAATCTTGATATTTGCTTCGAACAACTCACGGAGGAATGTATAAATAAGAAGTACATTTGAAGCTAATTAATCGAGCATGGCCGAGGTGGCCATTTTTGCAGCCCTCAAGGTCCTTGGAGAAACCTTGGCTAAAGAAGTGGTGAACCTAGCAACATCTAAAGTTTCAGAGCGTCGCTCAACTTACGCAAACCTCAAAGCTAACATGAATAACATTAGTAGTGAACTTCGCGTGATGCAAGGATTTCTTGATGAGATAGAAATAGACCATTCAACCAACAATTCTCTAGTAGCCTGGATAAAAGAGGTACAAAAGTTAGCAAATCATATTGAAGATATTGTGCTTGAATTTGCGTACCTAATTGGTAACAAGAAGTTTGGTGGAATATCATTCTATGTGACAAAACTTTTTAAAGAGCCAAAGTTATTGATAGATGTTAAACGAATTGCCTCTGAACTACTTGAAGCAGAGAAAAGCCTTCAGAATCTTGCAAAGATGAGAAAACGATGGTTGTCAACCATAGATATTAAAAATGGCAAGAACTCTAACTTTTCAAATAAGTTATCACAGGATATGGCTGTATCCGCGCATTTCATTGATGAAGATCAAATTGTGGGAATCGAAAAAAATAGGGCGAAGTTGACAAGCTGGCTAAACTCTAAGGATCTGATACTCTCTGTAATATCTGTTTGGGGAATGGGTGGTGTTGGAAAAACAACCCTTGTTACTAATATTTTCAAAAGAGAGAAAATGAAGTTTGATTGCCATGCTTGGATTAATATCTCTCAATCTTACACCATGGAAAATCTTCTCTGAAATATAATCTCTAAAATTTGCAAAGAAGGGCAGAATAATCCAATAGACACAAGCAACATGGATATGAAAGAATTAAAAGAATGTGTGAGGAATATCTTGAGAGAAAAGAAATACCTAATTGTTTTAGATGATATGTGGGATCCAAAAGTATTTCTGGATTTAAGCGACACACTTATTGATAGCCATCTAGGCAGCCATATTGTGATTACTAGCAGAATGGCTGAGGTAGCTAACATTTCTCTAGAAAGCAATAGGCTAGAACCAAAACCTTTATTACAAAAGGAATCATGGAATTTGTTTGTAGAAAGGCGTTTCCCTATGAACAAAACCACGAATGCCCTCCTCTTCTGAAAAAGTGGGCATCAGAGATTGTTTTGAAGTGTGATGGGTTGCCATTGGCACTTGTTTCATTGGGTGGCGTATTATCTTGCTCTGAGAAAACAGAATCTGAATGGAGACATGTACATGATCAACTTACTTGGGAGCTTGAAAATAATCCAGGTTTGAATAACCTGAAAACTATTCTTAATCTAAGCTTCAAGTGCCTTCCAAAATACCTGAAGAATTGCTTTCTACATTGTAGTTTGTTTCCCGAGGATTTTTCCCTTCCAAGAAAAAAACTTATACGGCTTTGGATAGCCGAGGGTTTTATAGAACAAAAAGGAACAAGCACATTAGAAGAGGTGGCAGAGGGTTATCTCATGGAGCTCATACATCGCAGCATGTTACAAGTGGTAAAAAAAAACTATTTTGGTCGAGTGAAGAGGTGCCAAATGCATGATACGTTGAGAGAGATGGCCATCTCTTTATGCAAAAGAGAAAACTTTGGATTGATGCAAGGGGATAACAAGTCACAAAATGCCGATAGTTCTACTCGCCGGCTGTCAATAATCAATCAAAGGGAGACGGACAAGCATGATGTTTGCCTACCAAAACTCAAAACCTTTTTGTCAGTTGACAATAATGTGCCCTCATCTCCTTTGCTATCCATGATTTTCGCCGAGTCCAAATGCCAATTGAAACGGTTCCAAATGCAATTGGGGATTTGTTCAATCTTCACTACTTGGGTCTGAGAGAAACAAAGGTTAAATCTTTACCAAAATCTATCAAGAAACTTCCCAACTTGCAAACACTCGATCTCGGACTTTCCAAAATACAAAAGCTACCAGACGGCATAGCCGAGGTAAAAAGGTTACGGCATCTATTTGCTGAGGTTGAGGTAGATCCTACATATAAGTCATTTCGGACTCATACTGGAATCTCTTTACCTAAGGGTGTATTTTACATGAAAGATCTCCAGACTATACAGGCATTAGAATCAAATGCTATGGTAGTAAGAGAACTGGGTAATTTAACTCAACTGAGAAGCTTCCGGATAAGGAATGTGAAAGAAAACCACTCAGTAGAGTTGTGCAAATCATTATCAAAGATGAGTTTCCTTTCCTTCTTATCTATTAATGCAAGCGATGAAGAAGAGATTCTCCAATTGGATGGCCTGAACCTCCCACAACTTCAAAAGTTATATCTCAATGGAAAACTGAAAGAAACCATGCTTGAATCGCCTTTATTCAAAATATCTGGAGATAGCATCCAAACGCTATGCCTTGGATGGTCTCAACTCCAAAATGATCCTCTGTTATCTCTTTCTCATTGCAAAAACCTCACGCAGTTGATCCTCAGAAGAGCATATGAAGGACAACAATTAATTTTTCAGACAGGGTGGTTTCCTAAATTGAAGAGACTGGATTTGGAACTAATGCCTAATCTAATTCAAGTGGAGATGGAGCAAGGCACCATGGCTAGCCTTCAACAAATTTACCTTGGGGGACTGGAACGGCTAGTGGAGGTCCCAAAGGGCATCGAGCACCTCGTTTCCCTCACGTGGATGGGCTATATGCCTGTTAATTTTGGGGGTTTAGCTAAAGGAATTCACCAACTATTTCATTTCACCTGTCTTGTTCTCTAGCTGGCAGCCAACATCACCCTCAATAATTTGAATGCAAGTATGCCTCCACTTATCTCATTTCACCTGTCGTGTTTTTTCATTTTGCATTCCGAACCTTGTGCTTATAATTATTATTAATGTGTCAAAATGCGTTAAAAAATTGTTGTCTTTATTCTTTTTATTTGCGTAAAAAAATTGTTATATCTTCATGATTTTAACGATTCTACTTATTTATTCACTATTTGCATTGTTTCGTCCCGCACACAAGATCTATTTCATTTCACTTTTTTTCGTTATTGATATTTTCTGTAATAAGATTACAGGAGCTTATGAAACAACTAAATAACTGCTTTTGTTATTTCAATTTTTTTTTTTACAAAATCTATGTACGTTGTATGTTTCTGAAATAAATAAGTTTTAAATTACCATCATCTATTCTATTGCCACGAATTAGTTTTAAATTGTTTTGTTGTTTTGAACACACTTAAACAGACCAATTGCAATTCCACCATGCTTTTTCTTTGAAGTTTACTTTTCACATGAGAGATTCCCAAGTTTAGAATAAATTTATTAAATAATCGGTATAAAATAACTACTGTTTTACTTCTTCTTTTTCAAATTTTCTTAAAACACTTCAATTGAAAAATATGTGCTCAATTTCATATCGCAGGCCTTTCACACATTTGAATTGCATGCAGCATCAATCAGCCCGGAGCACTTTGTTTTAGAAGTTTGTAATTATTATATATGTAATGAATAATATTTAGTTGTGTGTTTTTCCTTCCAGTTTGGATCAGAATAAAGTTGAGCCTCAGTTCCTTGTAGTGCTTATTTATGGCAAAAGCATGTGATTTGCTAAGTTGTAGGCCTCATATATACTACCTAGCAAATTGCGCACTATCCAGGACATTCATGACTCAAGGAACCTTGTTTTGTGTTTGATTTGTGTATTATTTTTGTTTGGTATTGGATTTGATGATTGTAAATTTAACTTCCATGCTTGTTTTGCGAATCGTAGCTATTGGGACTTTGACTATAAATTCAGTTCAGTGACCTTATAAATAATTATTTTCTCATATATTGATATTTTTATTTATTTCATTATTATTTTTATTATTATTGTTGTTGTTGTTGCTGCTGCTGCTGGTGGTGGTGTTGTTGTTCTCGTTGTTGTTCTTGTTGTTCTTGTTCTTGTTGTTCTTGTTGCTGCCATGGCCGGCCCTGGGGTAGGGTAGCCAGGGCAATCGCCCCGGGTCTCATGATCCAAGGGGCCCCAAAAATAATTAGTTTGTATATATGTAAAAATTATAATATGGATATATTAAAAATAAATAAAATATTAGAGCTCAAATTTTGTATATGAAAGGTCCAAACTTTTCTATAAATAAGTGTGATCTATTGGCATATAAATAAAAAATGAGATCAGCTAATACGTTTCTATAAGTACTTCGACACCATATGCTTATAAGTCGTTTTTATATTTTAAAAGTCCAATAGTCGATCCAAACCGTTCAACATGATATCCATATTAAAACGTGCTTGGAGACCAAATTTTACATATTTTTGAATTATTTTACTATTTTTTAATGTAGGTAGAAAATAATTGTTTTTAATGGTCTAGAATCTTCTGAATCATTGAATTTTCTACCTATCATAAAAAATAGTAAAAAATTTCCAAAAATTGCAAAATTTGGTCTCCAAGTACGTTTTGATATGGATATCATATTGGACGGTTCATATCGACTATTTGAACTTCGAAAATACAAAAATAACTTATAAGCATATAGTGTTGAAGCACTTATAGAAACATATTAGCCGGTCTCATAATAAAATTGTATATATAAAGGACCCAAATTTTTCTCCCGCCCTGGGCCCCAAAATCTTCAGGACCGGCCCTGGTTGCTGCTGGTGCTGTTGCTGTTGCTACTGTTTTTGTTCTTGTTCTTGTTGTTCTTGTTTCTCTTGTTGTTCTGCTGCTGGTGTTGGTGCTGTTGCTGCTGGTTCTGTTGTTGTTGTTCTTGTTGCTGTTGTTGTTGTTCTTTGCCTTCTTGGTGTTGGTCTTTATTCTTGTTGGTTCTGTTGTTGTTGTTCTTGTTGCTGTTGTTGTTCTTGCTGCTGCTGCTGCTCTTGTTGCTCTTGTCGCTCTTGTTGTTCTTGTTCTTGTTGTTCTTGTTGTTCTTGTTCTTCTTCTTGTTCTTCTTCTTGTTGTTCTTCTTGTTCTTCTTGTTCTTCTTCTTGTTCTTGCTCTTGTTCTTGTTGTTCTTGTTGTTGTTCTTCTTCTTCTTATTATTATTATTCTTCTTCTTATTATTCTTATTATTCTTCTTATTATTATTATTATTATTATTATTATTATTATTATTATTATTATTATTATTATGTTGCTGCTGCTGCTGTTGTAGTAATGGTGAGGAAAGAATGTATAAATATTGTAACTTTCTCAATGCGATGAGGAATTTATTGACTGTAAAGGGAAAAAACTATTGAACTTCATAACAATATAATACGCCGACAGAACTTTAATGAATGTTGTTGCGCGCCTAGTTCTTTTTAACTTTTTCAGATTGGGATGAAGGGTTAAATGGCTGGTAACAAGCTTATAATTTTTATTTGCTTTGTGTATTATTATTTGGAATTTGATATTAATAATTGCAAGTTTTACAGCCCGTTCACATATACTATGTGTGCATGCTATTGTACAGCTTTAATGTAGTTGTATGCCAAACATTTTTAACTTTTGGTGATGATTTCAGTACTTTATCCTAAAATAATAATCATTCATCATTTTTTTTTTCTTTTTAGTAATGCTAAGGAGTACGAATATTAATATATATATATATATATGAGAGTGTCTTCTATATATATATATATATATATATAACATTGATCTTCATTAATCATTATTTTGTTCTATTTAAAAGTATAATAATATTTACCAAAATACTGCCTTAGTTGACAATGGCACTACTGCAGCTTTGTTGACAAAATTAGAGTTGATTTCTGCAATTCATTATTTAGTGATGATCAAAGATTCAAAATGAAATGCAGAACGCTTCAAGTTGATTTTTCCAAAACATGTCAGTGATCTGTTCTCAGGTAGTTTACAATTGCTGAAAAAATAAAAAAAATAATATAATCACAAGCAGAAAAAGCTGAAAATACCAGGTCTTTACATTGGTCCTGAATTCTTCATTATTTATGAAGGGTTGTGTTATCCATTTTGTTGAGGCCAATGTGGTCCAATTGAGTCAATGTTCAACTTGGCCCAGCCTGCTTGAGGTAAACCACTTCGAAACAGTATGGGACTACAATAAGAGTGAGTCTACTGCATATCACGTTTTAGTTCGTATTAGTAACAAGGATCAATATTTTCATTTTCAAAATCCTAACAGTCAATCCGAACTGTTCAATATGATTTTCTTATGAATATGTACATTCAAACCAAATTTCATATTTTTTTTGAGTTTGAATATGTACATTCACACTCGAGAAATTATGGTTTATTTATGTTTAGAGTTTGCTCTTGATCATTTCAAAACAAATTTGGAAAAATTTAATTACAAATCGACCGTTAATTGATAACATAAAAATAAACGGTCCGAAATTATTGGCTAATTTCATTACTGGAAACTTGGCTTTTTTTTTTCAAACCCAAATCGAAACCCTTTCTCTCAACTATCTGGGTTTTTTCTTTGTTTTGATAAAGTGATTATTAATTTGATAAATTTTTAATTTTTAATTTCAGCATTAAGAAACCATTAAATAATGTATGGTTGTATTATGTTATCTTTTATCTTTATATTGATAAAAAATTAAAATTAAAATTAAAAAATATTAAATAATAAAAATAAAATAATAAAATAAAAAATTTAGTAGACTCATTGACCCGAAAAATATTTTAAAATTATTGAATAATAAATAATAAAGAAAAAATTAGTAGACTCATTGACCCAAAAAAAATTTAATATTATTAAATAATAAATTATAAAATAAATAAATAAATTTTGAATAGACTCATTGGATCAAATTAAAAATAAAAAATAAAAATAAAAATAAATAGATGCTTGAAAATTAGATAGACTCGTTGGATCAAATTAAAAATAAAAAATATTAAATAATATAAATAAAAAAATAGATGTTTGAAAATTGGATAGACTCGTTGACTCAAAAATTGGATAGATCTCTTATTTCTAATTTAGATTTCGATAAAAATGAAAATATTATCTCGTTTCATATCGGTGTATATCTTGATTCCAGAGGATCACAAACAATTATTATACACCCTTAAATTAGATGTAGGCTGAAATTTTGTTTTCAGATAGAGATCACAAATAATCGATACGATGTGCATGAAAAACAAACTTAAGCAATTGTTAGAGAAATGAGGTTTTTTTTGTGTTTACACTTACCTTTATTCACAAATAATCGATCTGAGTGTTTACACTTACCTTTATTCAAAAAAGTTTGTGGATCTAGTAGGATTAAATAAAACAAACTAAAAATTCTACTAATAAAAAATCAAATCAATATCGAAAGCAGAGATATAGATCTTCTTCCAGGGAAAGGACGTATGGCCAGGAGCCGGGACTTCCATATATAATCTTGCGAAATTAGACCGTTAAGCCCCCGGTTAGTGAAGCTCAACATTAGCAGTTCTCTTCCATCCAAGTGTTTTGTCATGGCAGATTGGGTTTAGGTTTAGGGTTTACGTCGTGCAGCGGCGTCGCCTGAGAGAGGGTTAGGCCGCGACGTTTTTTTTTTTGAAATGGGGAGAAGGAGGCAGATCGGGTTTAGGTCTAGGGCGCGGCGCCGTTACCAGAGAGAGGGGGTCGCGATTTTCTTTTTCATTTTTTTTTAAATGGGGGAGAAGAAGATCACCGGAGAGAAAGAAGGTTGCGTCAAATTACATTTTTACCCTTCCGACCAAAAATTGGAGTGAAAATCTACGATGGTAACAAAATCACCTGAACCGTTTGATCAACAAGAAACAAACAGTACCAATTTCAACTTTGTCCATAGAAGCAAATGCCTAAGAGAAAATAACAGGAAAGAAAAATCACCAAGTATCACCATCGTCCATAGAAGCATATGCCCAAGAGAAAATAACAGAAAAATCACCAAGTGTCACCATCATCCATAGAAGCATATGCCTAAGAGAAAATAACAGGAAAGAAAAATCACTACTAAGTGTCACAATCAGACAGCAGAGAAGATGTAATTTAGGGTTTCCTGTTCCCCGTACAGAAAGATGCTTGTATGGGCCAATTCGGATCGCATGTGCTCTCCAGACTCCAACACCAGTGTCCAGACCAATTAAAAATGACCCTCTACACTTTCATGCATCTGTGCATCTATAACAGAGAATCTGGACTCTTCTTACTTCCCAGTTCACGCAATCACACCGACCCCGATGACCACAGACTTAGAAAGAGTTATCATTAGAGCTTGGCAGCCGCTAATCAAACGACGCCATCTCAGACCTTTCCTCTCTCTACATCCCAACTTTCGATTCCACTCGATATTAGGCCAAACCAGAAGAAGAAGAAGAAGAAGGAGGAGGATGAGAAAAGAAGCGCAAGTCCGGAGCAACACCTGGTGCTGTTGAAGGGTTACTACGTACTTGCTAGCATACATTTTTGGATCTGGAGATGTAAGTTGGTACTCCCATTTTATATTTTATTAATTTACATTTATTAATTTAATTACAAAAATGTGCTCTAATACTGCTTTGCAAAACGTTCCATCAGCTAGTACTTTCACTTCGCATATTGAATTTAGAAATATGCATACATAATATATCAAATATTGTCCAGGGCTAATTTTTAAATTCTCTTACCTTTTCTTATCCATTTTATTGTTATTGAATACAGGGAAAAAAGTTATTGTTAACCTTTTCGGCAAAAACAAGGATCTAAACTACATTCATGTAAACACTCCCCATTCTATTTAATTCTAATTGCAATTTATTATACTCGATCGATTCGGTCAGTCTAACTTGTCTGGCTTAGTTTGACTTGGTCCGGATTGATAGTAATTAATTTTATTTTAATTTAATTTGAAGATAAATTGCTTGTTATATATTTAATTTGAAAATAAACTATTTATTACAATTTAGTCCAATAAGAATAAGCATGTAATAAAAAAAATACGTTGTTTGTTATGGTGATTTAATACGCACTATTAATTTATTTAAATTCTAAGTTATAATTTATTAATTAAAATAAGTCATAATAAAACCCGAGGGTCCTGATTCGGGTTTGAAATAAATTAATATGACAATTAAGTTTAGTATAATAATTATACGATTAAAACACGTTACATAATTAATTATCAATAAAAAAATATGTTTTTAATACGTATAATATAAAAGTACGTTGGTTATTTACTACCTTAATTAATATGATAATTAGGCGTATTTTAATGCGTATAAAATAAAAGTATGATTGTTAATTTAATTGCTTTGATTATAATAATTTGAAATCTTTTAAATACATATGTATGAAATAAAAATATGTTATTAATTAATTGTCCTAATTAATTAACAATTTATAAATTTAGATTTTCAATTTAAAAGACGTAAATTTTATTTTAATTAACTACGGGTTAAGTGGTGTCTTAATGTGGCTCGAGATCATATATTATCCATTGGATCTTTGTATATACTCAAGTTATGCTATGAAGCATCAGTCCAAGACTTTTCTAATCATCTCTCGATCTTTAATTTACGTTATTCTTCCGATTCTAGTTGGACTTTTTAGTTTGACTATTAAATAAATAAATCGTCACTTGTTTACACTTTTAATTCCGATCGCTTTTAATTAGTGTCACGACTTCGGGTCGAGCCTACTAAGAATAGGCTCGAGACCCTAATTTATTAACCATATTTTACTTAAATTATTTAACTAAAGTCCAATCTTGCGCAAAAATAAATTACCGTATCTCGTAAAAATTCTAATTATCCTACGACCATTTTAATTTAATGTTCTACCCATCGTATCTTTAGATTTGCACTTTCCGATCAGAATTGGACCCAATTCAACTAATTAAATCCAATGGCCCAATTGGATTTTTAAAGCACTTAAATACAGAAATTAAATGTTTTTGAATTGGGGCTAGCCCATTAATTAAAACAACAAGTCAAGCCCAATAAGATAGAGGCCCAATGGCCTCTTTTAATTAACAGTTAAGGCCCAGCAGAAAAAGAGGCCTAAGCCTCTTTAATTTAAACATCTAATTAGGCCCAGTCCGAAACAGAAAAGGCCCGACAGAAACAGAGCCCAAGGCCCACCATTCAAAATTACCCATTTTGCATATCAACCCCTTAACTAATAAAATTACGCAAAGGTCTAAATTTTACCAAATCAACCCTCAATTTTAAGGAAATTATGAAAGGGTGCCTGTCAGTTCAACCTTCGGTAACAATGCCATCATTGGGCTGGTACCGACTGATACTAGCACCACCCAACAACACAACACAGGTCAACAAAATACCGAGGCAACAAAGTAGCACAGGAGGGGCACTTCAGACACCAACAACACCATAAGAAAGGCACCAGAGGGACACAAAATCACAAGCAACAGGGCTAGCTAATATAGCCATATCACCCACAGCATCCCACCGTACGTTGATTGATACCTGCGTGACGTGCGGTTATGACGAACCATAGTCGCATCCACTACATTTTAAAACATCCATAATAAAATTTCAATCTATATTCATAGCATAAAAAAAATAATGTTATTAATTTCTTAAAAATACGACCAATTTAAAACTTACCCTCGTGGCAGCATCAATAATGGAGTGCTCCGTGTAGGGTACCACAAGAAGTCGCTAACCCTGTCAGTGCTACTCCGGATACCCGGAACATCTGCCAACGCTGTGTCAATGTACTGGGACATCTCAACTGGATCATAGTCCACCCGGACTAGATGATAATATATCTCTACTAGATGCCATGTTGTACAAGTAGGCACTACTATAATTAATTTTGGTACATCTCTAATTAAATTTGGGTAATTTTCTAATTTAATTTTGGTATAATTTGACAAAAACAATTAATCTGGGCACTAATATAATTAAATTAGGTACATCTCTAATTAAATTTGGGTAATTTCCTAATTTAATTCTACACCAAATACAAGTAATCTGGGTACTAATATAATTAATTTTGGTACATCTCAAATTCAATTTGGGTAATTTCCTAATTTAATTTTAGACAAATTAAATTAATTATGGCATTATTCTAATTAATTTTTTTGTCATAATCCTAAATCCTAAACCTAAATCCTAAATCCTAAATCCTAAACTAAAAATTGAAAGAAGAAAGGAACAAAAAAAACTTACCCGAGTGAAGGGATTGAAAGCGACGCAAGAATTGTGAAGGAAAATGAGACATAGGGCTGTGTCCACCAAATAAAATGACGGACATGTCCTTTTGTGTCCGTTATTTTATTTGGCAGAAATGGTAATCTACTTATTTTCAGCAAAAGTGGTCATTTGGTTTATTAATTTTATTAATATGGTATAAATAAAAATTTCGTCTGCAACTGATGATGCAGTTAAAGGGCCCCAAAAGCTTACTCTTTTAGTCGGTGATCCCATTTTAATTTTATTTTTTTGTATATTTATTAAATTTTTAAACTGCTCTCCCACGCTTTGTAAAATATCAATGAAGGGTTCGGTCAAATTCAATATGATATTTACGATCAAATATTATACGGGGCTAATTTTTACATTCCTTTACCTTTCTCTTATGATATTTTTAGATTGAAAAAATGTTGTTATTTTTCTATCCATCCTTAAGATCGTAAAAGAGTTTTTAATTTGCAAAAATTGATCTTTCATACAAAATTATGCGGCTCTAATAGATAGTTTGAATATCGAATATTAAATTTTAGAGTCAAAACATTGCCGATCTCCATAATTTAAATCACTATATGATAAGTTTTGATTTAGTAAGTTAATCAAAATTAGGGCCTACCAGGGAATAAAGGACAAGCGGATAAGTTAGTAAAAACATTGCAGACCGGTGGATAGGGACAGTTTTATTGAAAGTTTTAGACAATGAGATACCTTTCATACGTTTTGTTCAGGCTCCTTAATTTCATATATTTGTTTACTATTATTTCTTTTTATTATTATTATTAAAATCATGATTATCATCACCCAAATTAGAAGCATATTGCAAAATCAGTGGTTTGACTAATTAATATCAAACAAATAGTAGAGAAGTACAAAAATATAAAATTTAATTAGTTTTAAACAAGATTAATCTATAAATAACATTGAGCAGTTTGAATTGGCCATTAGAAAATGTAACATTAAAATTTAGAGCATCAGCATTGGTTGATTGTTATTATTAGTTGTAGCCTTAGCGTAACCCCTTTTAAGTCCAGCAAATACATCTGTAATTGTCGACAAAATATTATGTTGCTCTTGTGAAAAATATTTTTTCTGTAGAATTTTAGACAATTAATGAAAAGTTCGATTCAGGCTGAACCAACTCAGCATCCTAGCAATAGTATGAATCAGGCACATCACACTTTTAACCGCATGCACCTTGACCTGACACCGACTAGACTCAAATTAAATCCATTTAGTTCTTGACTGAAAGCTTAAATGATTAATCGTAGCTCTATATTCTTAATTAACTTCTAACATACATTGAGAATAGTATTTTTTTTTTTTTAAGAATAACAAATCAATTATCAATAATAGAGAAAATTGAAAATCTTTTTAGTTAAAGAAATTGTATATCTTATAAGATTGGCTAATCTTGATATTTGCTTCAAACAGCTCACGGATGAATGTATAAATAAGAAGTACATTTGAAGCTAATTAATCGAGCATGGCAGAGGTAGCCATTTTTGCAGCTCTTAAGGTCCTCGGAGAAACCTTAGCTCAAGTAGTAGTGAATCGAGCAACATCTAAAGTTTTAGAGCTTCGCTCAACTTACGCAAACCTCGAAGCAAACATGAATAATATCAGCAGTGAACTTCGCGTGATGCAAGGATTTCTTGATGAGATAGAAATAGACCATTCAACTAACACATCTCTAGGAGCTCGGATAAAAGAGGTACAAAAGTTAGCAAACCATATTGAAGATATTGTGCTTGAATTTGCGTACCTAATTGGCAACAAGAAGTTGGGTGGAATATCATTTTATGTGACAAAAGTTTTTAAAGAGCCAAAGTTATTGATTGCCTTTAAACAAATTGCCTCTCAACTGCTTGAAGCGAGAGAAAAGGCTTAAGAATCTTCTTTCGAGATAAAAGTACGATGGTTGTCAACCATAGATACGAAAAATGGAAATAACTCTAACTTTTCAAACCGGTTATCTCAAAGCATATGGCTATATCGGCGCATTTAATTAATGAAGATCAAATTGTGGGAATTGAGACAAATAGGGCGAAGTTGACAAGCTGGCTAAACTCTAAGGATCTGAAACTCTCTGTAATATCTGTTTGGGGAATGGGTGGTGTCGGCAAAACAACCCTTGTTACTAATATTTTTAAAAGAGAGAAAATGAAGTTTGATTGTCATGCTTGGATTAATATCTCTCAATCTTACAATATGGAAAATCTTCTCCAAAATATAATCAATGAAATTTGCAAAGAAGGGCAGAATAATCCAATAGACACAAGCAACATGGATGTGAGAGATTTGAAAGAATGTGTGAGGAATATCTTGAGAGAAAAGAAATATCTAATTGTTTTAGATGATATGTGGGACCCAGAAGTATTTCTGGATTTAAGCAACACACTTATTGATAACCATCTAGGTAGCCATATTGTGATTACTAGCAGAATAGCTGAGGTAGCTAACCTTTCTCTAGAAAGCAATAGGCTAGAACTAAAACCTTTATTACAAAAGGAATCGTGGAATTTGTTTTGTAGAAAGGCGTTTCCCTATGAACAAAACCACGAATGCCCTCCTCCTCTGAAAAAGTGGGCATCAGAGATTGTTTTGAAGTGTGATGGGTTGCCGTTGGCACTTGTTTCATTGGGTGGCTTATTATCTTGCTCTGAGAAAACAGAATCTGAATGGAGACGTGTACATGATCAACTTACTTGGGAGCTTGAAAATAATCCACGTTTGAATAACCTGAAAACTATTCTTAATCTAAGCTTTAAATGCCTCCCAAAGTACCTGAAGAATTGCTTTCTACATTGTAGTTTGTTTCCTGAGGATTTTTCATTTCGAAGAAAAAAACTCATAAGGCTTTGGACAGCCGAGGGTTTTATAGAACAAAAAGGAACAAGCACATTAGAAGAGGTGGCAGAGGGTTATCTCATGGAGCTCATACATCGTAGCATGTTACAAGTGGTAGAAAGAAACTATTTTGGTCGAGTGAAGAGGTGCCAAATGCATGATACGTTGAGAGAGTTGGCCATCTCTTTATGCAAAAGAGAAAATTTTGGATTGATGCAAGAGGATAACAATTCAGAAAGTGCCGATAGTTCTACTCGTCGGCTGTCAATAATCAATCTAAAGGAGACGGCCAAGCATGATGTTTGTCTACCAAAACTCAAAACTTTTTTGTCAGTTGACAATGATGTACCCTCATCTCCTTTGCTATCCATGATTTTTGCCGAGTCCAAGTATCTTACGGTTTTGGATTTAGAAGGGTTGCCAATTGAAACGGTTCCACATGCAATTGGGGATTTGTTCAATCTCCACTACTTGGGTCTGCGAAAAACAAAGGTTAAATCTTTACCAAAATCTATCAAGAAACTTTACAACTTGCAAACACTCGATCTCAGTCAATCTCAAATACGAAATTTACCAGACGGCATAGCAAAGCTAAAATGGTTACGGCATCTATTTGCTGAGGCTGTGGTAGATCCTACAGGTAGGTCATTTCGGACTTATGCTGGAATCTCTTTACCTAAGGGCATATTTTATCTGAAAGATCTCCAAACTATACAAGCATTAGAATCAAATGCTATGGTAGTAAGAGAAGTCGGTAATTTAACTCAACTGAGAAGCTTCCGGATATGGAACGTGAAAGAAAACCACTCAGTAGAATTATCCAAATCATTATCAAAGATGAGTTCCCTTTCCTTCTTATCTATTAATGCAAGCGATGAGGAAGAGATTCTCCAATTGGAAGGCCTGAACCTCCCACAACTTCAAAAGTTAGTTCTCTATGGGAAACTGAAAGAAACCATGCTTGAATCGCCTTTATTCAAAATATCTGGAGATAGTATCCAAATCCAGTCTCTATGGCTTGGATGGTCTCAACTCCAAAATGATCCTCTGTCATCTCTTTCCCATTGCAGAAACCTCACGTTCTTGATACTCATAAGAGCATATGAAGGACAACAATTAATTTTTCAAGCAGGGTGGTTTCCTAAATTGAAGAGACTGGATTTGGGACTAATGCCTAATCTGATTCAAGTGGAGATGGAGCAGGGCACCATGGCTAGCCTTGACGAGATTTACCTTTCGGAACTGGAACGGCTAGTGGAGGTCCCAAAGGGCATTGAGCACCTCGTTTCCCTCACGAGGATGGGCTGCTTTGATATGCGTGTTGATTTTGGGGGTTTAGCTAAAGGAATTCACCAACTATTTCATTTCACCTGTATTGTTCTCTAGCAGGCAGCCAACATCACCCTCAATAATTTGAATGCAAGGTATGCCTCCACTTATATATATATATATATATATATATATATATATATATATATATATTTTCATTTTGCATTCTGAACCTTGTGCTTATAATTATTATTAATGTGTCAAAATGCGTTAAAAAATTGTTATGCCTTTATTCATTTTATTTGCGTAAAAAAATTGTTATATCTTCATGATTTTAATGATTCTACTTATTTATTCACTATTTGCATTGTTTTGCCCTGCACACAAGATCTATTCCATTTCACTTTTTTTCGTCATTGATATTTTCTGTAATAAGATTACAAGAGCTTATGAAACAACTAAATAACTGCTTTTGTTATTTCAATTTTTTTTACAAAATCTATGTACGTTGTATGTTTCTGAAATAAATAAGTTTCTCCATGAATAAGTTTTAAATTACCATCATCTATTCTATTGCCACGAATTATTTAATTTTTAAATTGTTTTGTTGTTTTGAACACACTTAAACAGACCAATTGCAATTCCACCATGCTTTTTCTTTGAAGTTTACTTTTCACATGAGAGATTCCCAAGTTTAGAATAAATTTATTAAATAATCGGTATAAAATAACTACTGTTATACTTCTTTTTTTCAAGTTTTCTTAAAACACTTCAATTGAAAAATATGTGCTCCATTTCATATCGCAGGCCTTCCACACATTTGAATTGCATGCAGCATCAATCAGCCCGGAGCACTTTGCTTTAGAAGTTTGTTATTATATATGTAATGAATAATATTTAGTTAATT
This sequence comes from Carex cristatella, assembly GCA_024447775.1. NCBI lineage: Eukaryota > Viridiplantae > Streptophyta > Magnoliopsida > Poales > Cyperaceae > Carex > Carex cristatella. Next base: position 11,391,397 of record JAJHPF010000004.1, on the reverse strand, counting down.
GTGTGTTTTTCCTTCCAGTTTGGATCAGAATAAAGTTGAGCCTCGGTTCCTTGTAGTGCTTATTTATGGCAAAAGCATGTGATATGCTAATTAAGTTGTAGGCCTCATATATACTACCTAGCAAATTGCGATATAATTTGCAATGCCAAGCGCACTATCCAGGACATTCGTGACTCAAGGAACCTTGTTTTGTGTTTGATTTGTGTATTATTTTTGTTTGATATTGGATTTGATGATTGTAAATTTAACTTCCATGCTTGTTCTGCGAATGGTAGCTATTGGGATTTGGGACTTTGACTATAAATTCAGTTCAGTCATCTTATAAATAATCATTTTCTCGTATATTATTTATTATTATTATTATTATTATTATTATTATTATTATTATTATTATTATGCTGCTGCTGTAGTAATGGTGATTAAAGAATGTATAAATATTGTAACTTTCTCAATGCGATGAGGAATTTATTGATTGGAAATGGAAAAAAAAAACTATTAAACTTCATAACAATATAATTCTTGCAAATATGCCCTCAGAGTCTGAGAAATAACAAACTCTGTTTGCCCTCTTACCAAGTTCAAAATTTGCATGACAGAGTATATATTACGCCGACAGAACTTTAATGAATGTTGTTGCCTAGTTCTTTTTAACTTTTTCAGATTGGGATGAAGGGTTAAATGGCTGGTAGCAAGCTTGTAATTTTTATTTGATTTGTGTATTATTATTTGGACTTTGATATTAACAATTGCAAGTTTAACAGCCCGTTCACATATACTATGTCTGCATGATATTGTACAGCTTTAATGTAGTTGTATGTCAAACTTTACTGTTCACCTGGATCTGCGATTTTCAAAGTGGCTTGATAAATAGTAAAAAAATTCCAAAAAATGTAAAATTTGGTTTCCAAGCACATTTCAATATGGAGAAAATGTTGAACAGTTCGGATCGATTGTTTGAATTTTCAAATTGAAATACGAGCGTGAAGTAAAATGTTGTTTTACTTCGCAACTCACCATAGCCCATCCCTATATATATATAGAGAGAGAGAGAGAGTATGGCTAATATGCTTTCAGTTGTATTTTAACTGAAATACAACCGATTCATTTTTCAATTTCTGAAGTCCAAAAAGTCGATCCAAACCGTTAGATGTGTTCTCCATATTGAAATGTGCTTGGAGACCAAATTTTACATTTTTTGGAATTTTTTTACTATTTATTAAGCCACTTTGAAAATCGCTGATCCAACGGTTTCACTGTTTGGTTGAGCCACCGTTGGATCAGCGATTTTCAATGTGGCTTAATAAATAGTAAAAAAATTCCAAAAAATATAAAATTTGGTCTCCAAGCACATTTCAATATGGAGAACACATCTAACGGTTTGGATCAACTTTTTGGACCTCGAAAATTGAAAAATGCATTGGTTGTATTTCGACCGAAAGACAACCGAAAGCATATCAGCCATACTATATATATATATATATATATATTAACATGGAAACTTACCAGGGTTTGAATATTGTTTGCCTGACTATCTTCCATATGCATGGGAAATAGGATCTCCAAATTACGTAGGAGTAACTTGTTCCATTTTACAACTTTCCATGAGATTACCTATTATAATTTAAAAATTAATTCCTTGCTGAAAGTCAAACAGAAAATGTCGCAATTACTTTCACTCTATATAATTAGAAATTGTGAGAATTTCTAATTTGTTTGGCGCAGTAGTGCAACATGATAAAATGTGCATATTTTCCTTGTATAGTTTTTGACTTTTGAAGAGAAAGTATTAATTGTCTCTTCTTCTTCTTTCACCATCAACTATAAACTAATTAACAAAAAAAAAACATCGATCTTCATTAATCATTATTTTGTTCTATTTAAAAGCATAATAATATTTATAAAAATACTGCCTTAGTTGACAATGGCACTACTGCAGCTTTGTTGGCAAAATTAGAGTTCATTTCTGCAATTCATTATTTAGTGATGATCAAAGATTCAAAATGAAATGCTGAACGCTTCCGGTTGATTTTTCCAAAACATATCAGTGATCTATTCTCAGGTTGTCAGTTGCTGAAAATATAAAAATAAAATAATATAATCACAAGCATAAAGAGCTGAAAGTACCATGTCTTTACATTCATCCTGAATTCTTCATTGTTTATGAAGGGTTATGTTATCCATTTTGTTGAGGCCAATGTGGCCCAATCGAGTCAATGTTCAATTTGGCCCAGCCTGCTTGAGGTCGAAACCACATGGAAACAGTACGGGACTACAATAAGAGTGAGTCTATATACTATGAATATCACGATTTAATCCATAATACGGATTAATATTTTTATTTTCAAAATTCTAATGGTTAATCCAAATTGTTCAAAATGATTTTCATATAAATATGTATATGCAGATCAAATTTTATATATTTTTTTAAAAAAAATTTACGATAGATAGAAAATCATTTTTTTTATATAGTTCAGAATTTTCAGATCAAGTGATTTTGTATCTATCTTAAAAAATAGTAAAAATATTCTAAAAAAATATAAAATTCGGTCTGCAAGTAGATATTCATATGGGAATCATGTTGAACGGTTCAAATCGACCATCAAGATTTTGTAAACAAAAATATTGGCTCATATTACAGATCAACCCTTGATATGCATAGTACCATAGACTCACTCCTACAATAAATTATAAAAAGGTGAAACATTAAGCAGTTATAGGCACTATATGATATTTTGAAAAGCATACATATAGATATGTGTGTCTGTGTGTGCGCTATACATGCAAAGATGCATATACATAACTTGAATATGAAATCCATTACAGAAAAAAAAAAAATTAAATATGTTATGAAAACAATAATTGGAACTATCAGTAGGTAAACAAACAAAAGCATTGATAAAATGCATATTTAAATTTCCAATTATTTAATTAATAATCTAGGTTATTGTGCCAGCCTAATTTTTGCAATGGTATCAGTGTCACACAGGCTGCACCGAGCCTAACTACAATATCCAACTGTTGGAGCACAAAACAAACAAACCAGACAAAACAGTGTAGAAATGAACCAAATTAATTTATGTTCAGTACTGAAAATTGGTTTTATTTTTCTTTACTGTGATAAATTTCTCTGGAGCTCAAATTTAGTACTTGTTTTGACGATCCTATGACAAGTGGCGCCTAAACATGGCTAATTTTCTAGGGGGTTCATGCATTAATTTGCTAAATTAATTTGTTATTGCGAATAGTAATGTAGTATCCTATAGTATGAAAATAAGGGTTTCATGCATTAAATTGTATATTGGATGGAAAAAAGATATACCGTACCCAAACGTTAAATGTACTGTTAGCATCATATATGGGGGACCAGTTGGTGACCCTAGTATAGTATGAATGCATGGCAATAATAATTTTTACAATATTGACAATTAATGAAAATTTATTTTAGGACTGGTTGCTTATTTAAGGAAAAATATCTTCCTAATTGTGTACTGGTATTGTTGCAGCAATTCTTCATTGCATTGAATGTCAAATTGTCAACACGACAATTGAATATTCCAGTTATCCAATTCATAGATATCTCCTGCACAAATTCTTCCAAATCAGTACGGTACTCAGTTGATCTGAGAAATAAGAAAATAAATAACATAATCACTAGCAGAGAACGCTGAAAATACCATATATAAAAACTGTCATTGGAGTTGGGTCTTTACACTGTTCCGGAATTTTTCATTATTTTTGAAGGGTTGTGTTATCCATTTTGTTGGGGAGTACAAAATTCAAATTAAATAAGCCCATGTAGATGTAGCCCAACCGAGTTAAAATTCAACTGGGCCCAGGCTGCCTCCGACTGTCTGATTTTAACAAGAGACCTTTCAATATTACTGCAGATCTAGTTTGCATGAATCTTAAAGCGAATTGGATGGTCTAGATACATTTAACTCAAAACATTATTTTTTGAGTTAATACATAGAATACCAATTCCTACGAGACTATCAGCAATTATAAAAAGGTTAATCTTTCAGCAGTTATAGGAACTATATGATATTTTGTAAAGCATATATTATATATATATATATATACACACACACACACACACACACATATATATACATATATATACACATATATACATATATATACACATATATACATATACATATATATATATGCTATACATCAATACATGCAAAGACGTATAGTACATAGTGAAACAAATAATTTTTAAATAATGTCATCCGAACAATAATTGGAATTTTTGGTTGGGTACTAAACAACAACAATGATAAAGTGCATACTTAATTTCAAATTATTGAAGTACTAATCTAGATTATTGTGCCAACCTAATTTTGCAATGGTTTCAGACTTTCAGTGTACCACAGTACCGAGCCTAACTACAACTCAACTGTTTGAATATTCACAAAACAGACAAAACAGTACAGAAGTGAACCAAATTAATTTATGATTCTGTACCATGTTGCTGAAATTAGTTTTATTTTTCTTTATTGTGATAAAATTCCCTGGAGATCAAATTTCCAATTGGGCATTGGCGCATGAAAATTGATATTTTTTGCAGAGTTTTATGTAATAATTAGCTAGTTTATCATCACGAAAAGTAGAATCCTACAGTACGAAAAGTATTACCCAAAAAAATAAATTGTAGATTGGATGAACATACAAAGTTGGCTGGGAGCATCATATACGGGACCAGTTTGTGTAGGGCTGTACAGAATTGGTCAAATTTTTTACTCATCATTAACTAAACGAACTGAGCACGAATTAGGAGTAACTCGGCTCATTTACAGCCCTAAGTTGGTGGCCCACCCTAGTATGAATGCATGGCAAAAATAATTTTGTAATTAATATTGACAATTAATGAAATTTAATTTGGGATCGGTTGATTATTTAAGGAAAAATATCTTCCTAATTGTGTGCAGGTATTGTTGCAGCAAAACAGAGCAGAAAATCTTCATTGCATTGAATGCAATACGACAATTGAATATATATATTTCAGTTATCCAATTCAGAGATATCTATCTGCACAAATTCTTCCAAATCAGTACGAGTACCGAGTACGGTCCTCATTTAACCTTTCACAATGCAACAACTTTTTTAGTTTTTCTAAGTAATCAAGGGTGGTTAATACTTAAAAAATTGTATGAACAGGTTGTTTCATGGTAAACAGATGTCAGTCTCTATCACATTTCTTCCGAATATCAGAGGACAAAAGCATATTATCATGAAACTCTATGATTAATAGTCCAACTAAAATTAGCTAGTAATAATAGAGACCCAAATATTGTTAGTGCATTGCATACAGATACAGCAAAGGTCTGAATTAAGTTTCTTTGTACATAATTAGATCAACCTGCTGCAATCTCTGAAACTTGTTTTCTTCTTAACAGGAGTGAACATTGTCACATGCACCAACAAAAATTGGCAAAGGCCCATCTTTTTTAGTGTACTGGCTGTCCCCTTACAGCGTATAATTGCATATGACGCTCACCTCAAAAAAGAAAAATTGCATATGACCCTCTGGCCTCTACAGTTTATAGAGCAATACTAATACTGCTATATCTAGAGAAGAACCAAATTAATCACCACTAGTTTTTATTCAAAAAATATATATATCAACAAGTTTGACTATAAAATTTGTAATTTCATTGATTTAGAGTTTCTTTTGTTGTAGAAGAATTAAATCATATTTTGACAAAAAATGAAATACAATTTTGGTTTATTCCTTTTTCTTTAGCATTGTAATGGTTGAGCAAGTTGCTTTTTGAGTATGGTTATCATCCCATTATCTCTTCTATAAAAAATAAAAAAAAATTTGAAAAATCCACTTGGAATATGAGAGATTTGAAAAGGCTGACCAATAAATATAGGCCTTGTGTCACACAGCTCTGGCAAGTCTAGGCTTTCTGGTAAGAAAAAAAAAAAAAAAAAACAGGAGGAAATTTCCATGGTTTTATATTAAGAGGTGCCAGAATCTTCCAACCTGGTTTGCAACTGGTGCGGTGGGTCTTGTTGCAATTAATTATGATCACAAGGATTTATTGAATGAACCTGGTGTCTGAGTTTTGACTAACGGAAACATCTGATTCCTACTCTAAATTGTGTGCTCTTGTTGTATCAAGTGATGGTATTATTTGAGAGGCATGGGTCAAATACTCAAATCACTAGGCTCAGTGCCTGAGTGATCTATTTTATTGTTGTTTTAATTTAATTTCTTGTTTTGAGAGCCTTAGTAGTTAGTACCATCATCTATTCTTTTTTTAAACATCTCCGGTTCCTGTCAAATTTCTTTTGAGTAAAATCCACCTAGAATCCTCAATTTTGTTTTATAACATAAGAATGGCTCAATACAAGCCGTGATTTTTATTCATGTCCACCGTTCAATATATTTCGCCAACTCTGTTCATCAATTCTGAATTCTATCAAAACTACCCAAACCGGCTATTTAATAGCCGGTTTCTAATTTTTATTAGAACCGGCGGTTTAATAGCCGATTTTAATTAAAATTAGGAACCGGCTATTAAATCGCCGATCCCTATTTTTTATTATTATTTTGAAAAAATTTATAATTTATTTATTTATTTTATTAAAGTTTTAGAAATTTTTGATATGTTTCTTTGAAAATTTTAGAAATATATTAAAATGATTTGATAACATCATTTAAAATGTTTTCCTAAAAATCGTGCATAATAATATTAATAACATCATTTAAAAAAATATCATTAATTACTTAAAAAAATTGCATTAAGCAAGAAATGGACCAAGTTCATTTAGTCTTCTCCTATGGCCGGAAGCATCATTTTTTTTTTTTTTAACTTTAAACGGCCATAACTTTGGCTAGGAAAGTCGGATTGGCGCGTATGACCCTAATTCGAAGGGGGGAGGAGACAATGCCAACCAGCACCTCGGGATGTAACCACAGGTATCCGACGAATCAGAATCGCCAAAAAAGTCGTTTAGTGCCTCAAAGATTAAGTTTAAGATTTTTAGTGCCAAAAAACGTCGTTTTAAGATTTTTAGTGCCAAAAATTAAGCTTAAGATTTTTTTTAAATGATGTTATTAATATTATTATGCACGATTTTTAGAAAAATATTTTAAATGATGTTATCAAACCATTTTAATACATTTTAAGTGACTTTT
>JAJHPF010000004.1:9389331-9414925 GCA_024447775.1 Carex cristatella | reverse complement strand
CATTTGTCCTTGTTTGTGTTCTTAACAACCTCAATTGGCGTTGTTAGTGTGCTTAACAACCTCTTTTGCGCTTCATCTTGTGCTTATGAATCTCATTTGCACTTGTTCTTGTGCTTATGAGCCTCATTTGCCCTTGTTTGTGTGCTTAACAACCTCAATTGGTGTTGTTCGTGTGCCTAACAAGCTGTTTTGCGCGTGATCTTGTGCATGTGAACCTCATATGCACTTGTTCTTGTGCTTAGGAATGTCATTTGCCCTTGTATGTGTGCTTAACAAACTCAATTGCCATGGTTGGTGTGCTTAACAACCTCTTTTGCAGTTGATCTTGTGCTTATGAACCTCATTTGCATTTGTTTTTGTGCTTAGGAACTTCATTTGGCCTTGTTTGTGTGCTTAACAACCTCAATTGGTGTTGTTCCTGTGCTTCACAACCTCTTTTGCGCTGGATTTGTACTTATGAACCTCATGTGCACTTGTTCTTATGAGCCTCATTTCCCTTTGTTTGTGTGCTTAACAACCTCAATTGGCGTTGTTCGTGTGCTTAACAACCTGTTTTGTGCTTGATCTTGTGCTTATGAACCTCATTTGCACTTGTTCTTGTGCTCAGGAACGTCATTTGCCCTTGTATGTGTGCTGAAGAAACTCAATTGACATTGTTGGTGTGCTTAACAACAACCTCTTTTGTGCTTGATCTTGTACTTATGAACCTCATTTTCCTTTGTTGTTGTGCTTAGGAACTTCATTTGCCCTTCTTTGTGTGCTTAACAACTTCAATTAGCGTTGTTCGTGTGCTTAACAACCTCTTTTGCGCTTGATCTTCTGCTTATGATCTCATTTGCACTTGTTCTTGTGCTTATGAGCCACATTTGCCCTTGTTTGTGTGCTTAACAACCTCAATTGGCGTTGTTCGTGTGCCTAACAAGCTGTTTTGCGCGTGATCTTGTGCATGTGATCCTCATTTGCCCTTGTTCTTGTGCTTCGGAACCTCATTTGCCCCTGTTTGTGTGCTTAACAACCTCAATTGGCTTTGTTCCTGCGCTTAACAACTTCTTTTGCGCTTGATCTTGTGCTTAGGAACCTCATGTGCACTTGTTCTTGTGCTTATGAGCCTCCTTTGCCCTTGTTTGTGTGCTTAACAACCTCAATTGGCATTGTTCATGTGCCCAACAAGCTGTTTTGCGCGTGATCTTGTGCATGTGAATCTCATTTGCCCTTGTTCTTGTGCTTAGGAACGTCATTTGCCCTTGTATGTGTGCTTAACAAACTCAATTGACATTGTTGGTGTGCTTAACAACTTCTTTTGCGTTTGATCTTGTGCTTATGAACCTCATTTGCATTTGTTCTTGTGCTTAGGAACTTGATTTGTCCTTGTTTGTCTGCTTAACAACCTCAATTGTCGCTATTCGTGTGCTTAACAACCACTTTTGTGCTTGATATTCTGCTTATGAACCTCATTTGCATTTGTTCTTCTGCTTAGGAACCTTATTTGTCAATGTTTGTGTGCTTAACAACCTCAATTGGCATTGTTCGTATGCTTAACAACCTCTTTTGCGCTTGATCTTGTGCTTATGAACCTCATTTGCACTTGTTCTTGTGCTTAGGAACCTCATTTACCCTTGTTTGTGTGCTTAACAACCTGAATTGGCGTTGTTCGTGTGGTTAACAACCTCTTTTGCGCTTGATCTTGTGCTGATGAACCTCATTTGCATTTGTTCTTGTGCTTAGGAACCTCATTTGTCCTTATTTGTGTGCTTAACAACCTCAATTGGCGTTGTTAGTGTGTTTAACAACCTCTTTTGCGCTTGATTTGTACTTATTAACCTCATTTGCACTTGTTCTAATGAGCCTAATATGCCCTTGTTTGTGTGCTTAACAACCTCAATTGGCATTGTTCGTGTGCTTAACAACCTGTTTTGCGCTTGATCTTGTGCTTATGAACCTCATTTGCACTTGTTCTTGTGCTCAGGAACGACATTTGCCTTTGTATGTGTGCTTAACAACCTCAATTGGCGTTGTTGGTGTGCTTAACAACCTCTTTTGTGCTTGATCTTGTGCTTATGAACCTAATTTGCATTTGTTCTTGTGCTTAGGAACTTCATTTGCCCTTGTTTGTGTGCTTAACAACCTCAATTGGCGTTGTTCGTGTGCTTAACAACCTCTTTTGCGCTTGACCTTGTGCTTATGAACCTCATTTGCATTTGTTCTTGTGCTTCGGAACCACATTTGCCCTTGTTTGTGTGCTCAACAACCTCAATTGGCGTTGTTCGTGTGCCTAACAAGCTGTTTTGCGCGTGATCTTGTGCATGTGAACCTCATTTGCCCTTGTTCTTGTGCTTAGGAACCTCATTTGTCCTTGTTTGTGTTCTTAACAACCTCAATTGGCGTTGTTAGTGTGCTTAACAACCTCTTTTGCGCTTCATCTTGTGCTTATGAACCTCATTTGCACTTGTTCTTGTGCTTATGAGCCCCATTTGCCGTTGTTTGTGTGCTTAACAACCTCAATTGGCGTTGTTCGTGTGCCTAACAAGCTGTTTTGCGCGTGTTCTTGTGCATGTGAACCTCATATGCACTTGTTCTTGTGCTTAGGAATGTCATTTGCCCTTGTATGTGTGCTTAACAAACTCAATTGCCATTGTTGGTGTGCTTAACAACCTCTTTTGCAGTTGATCTTGTGCTTATGAACCTTATTTGTATTTGTTTTTGTGCTTAGGAACTTCATTTGGCCATGTTTGTGTGCTTAAGAACCTTAATTGGTGTTGTTCCTGTGCTTCACAACCTCTTTTGCGCTGGATTTGTATTTATGAACCTCATTTGCACTTGTTCTGATGAGCCTCATTTCCCTTTGTTTGTGTGCTTAACAACCTCAATTGGCGTTGTTCGTGTGCTTAACAACCTCTTTTGTGCTTGATCTTGTGCTTATGAACCTCATTTGCACTTGTTCTTGTGCTCAGGAACGACATTTGCCCTTGTAGGTGTGCTGAACAAACTCAATTGACATTGTTGGTGTGCTTAACAACTTCTTTTGTGCTTGATCTTGTGCTTATGAACCTCATTTGCCTTTGTTCTTGTGCTTAGGAACTTCATTTGCCCTTGTTTGTGTGTTTAACAACCTTAATTGGCGTTGTTCGTGTGCTTAACAACCCCTTTTGCGCTTGATCTTCTGCTTATGATCTCATTTCCACTTGTTCTTGTGCTTCGGAACCTCATTTGCCCTTGTTAGTGTGCTTAACAACATCAATTGGCTTTGTTCCTGTGCTTAACAACTTCTTTTGTGCTTGATCTTGTGCTTATGAACCTCATTTGCACTTGTTCTTGTGCTTAGGAGCCACATTTGCCCTTGTTTGTGTGCTTAACAACCTCAATTGGCGTTGTTCGTGTGCCTAACAAGCTGTTTTGCGCGTGATCTTGTGCATGTGCAACTCATTTGCCCTTGTTCTTGTGCTTCGGAACCTCATTTGCCCCTGTTTGTGTGCTTAACAACCTCAATTGGCTTTGTTACTGTGCTTAACAACTTCTTTTGCGCTTGATCTTGTGGTTATGAAACTCATTTGCACTTGTTCTTGTGCTTATGAGCCTCATTTGCCCTTGTTTGTGTGCTTAACAACCTCAATTGGCGTTGTTCGTGTGCCTAACAAGTTATTTTGCGCGTGATCTTGTGCATGTGAATGTTATTTGCCCTTGTTCTTGTGCTTAGGAACGTCATTTGCCCTTGTATGTGTGCTTAACAAACTCAATCGACATTGTTGGTGTGCTTAACAACTTCTTTTGCGTTTGATCTTGTGCTTATGAACCTCATTTGCATTTGTTGTTGTGCTTAGGAACTTGATTTGTCATTGTTTGTCTGCTTAACAACCTCAATTGTCGCTATTCGGGTGCTTAACAACCACTTTTGTGCTTGATCTTGTGCTTATGAACCTTATATGCATTTGTTCTTCTGCTTAGGAACCTTATTTGTCCTTGTTTGTGTGCTTAACAACCTCAATTGGCATTGTTCGTATGCTTAACAACCTCTTTTGCGCTTGATCTTGTGCTTATGAACCTCATTTGCACTTGTTCTTGTGCTTAGGAACCTCATTTACCCTTGTTTGTGTGCTTAACAACCTGAATTGGCGTTGTTCGTGTGGTTAACAACCTCTTTTGCGCTTGATCTTGTGCTGATGAACCTCATTTGCATTTGTTCTTGTGCTTAGGAACCTCATTTGTCCTTATTCGTGTGCTTAACAACCTCAATTGGCGTTGTTAGTGTGCCTAATAACCTCTTTTGTGCTTCATCTTGTGCTTATGAACCTCATTTGCACTTGTTCTTGTGCTTAGCAACCTCATTTGCCCTTGTTTGTGTGCTTAACAACCTCAATTGGAGTTGTTCGTGTGCTTAACAACCTCTTTTGCGCTTCATCTTGTGCTTATGAACCTTATTTGCACTTGTTCTTGTGCTTATGAGCCTCGTTTGCCCTTGTTTGTGTGCTTAACAACCTCAATTGGCATTGTTCGTGTGCCTAACAAGCTGTTTTCCGTGTGATCTTGTGCATGTGAATCTCATTTGCCCTTGTTCTTGTGCTTAGGAACGTCATTTGCCATGGTATATGTGCTTAACAAACTCAATTGACATTGTTGGTGTGCTTAACAACTTCTTTTGCGTTTGATCATGTGCTTATGAACCTCATTTGCATTTGCTCTTGTGCTTAGGAACTTGATTTGTCCTTGTTTGTCTGCTTAACAACCTCAATTGTCGCTATTCGGGTGCTTAACAACCACTTTTGTGCTTAATCTTGTGCTTATGAACCTCATTTGCATTTGTTCTTCTGCTTAGGTACCTTTTTTGTCCTTGTTTGTGTGCTTAACAACCTCAATTGGCATTGTTCGTATGCTTAACAACCTCTTTTGCGCTTGATCTTGTGCTTATGAAGCTCATTTGCACTTGTTCTTGTGCTCAGGAACCTCATTTACCCGTGTTTGTGTGCTTAACAACCTGAATTGGCGTTGTTCGTGTGCTTAAGAACCTCTTTTGCGCTTGATCTTGTGCTGATGAACCTCATTTGCATTTGTTCTTGTGCTTAGGAACCTCATTTGTCCTTATTTGTATGCTTAACAACCTCAATTGGCGTTGTTAGCGTGCTTAACAACCTCTTTTGCGCTTCATCTTGTGCTTATGAACCTCATTTGCACTTGTTCTTGTGCTTAGGAACCTCATTTGCCCTTGTTTGTGTGCTTAACAACCTCAATTGGGGTTGTTCGTGTGCTCAACAACCTCTTTTGCGCTTCATCTTGTGCTTACGAACCTCATTTGAACTTGTTCTTGTGCTTAGGAACTTCATTTGTCCTTGTTTGTGTGCTTAACAACCTCAATTGTCGTTATTCGTTTGCTTAACAACCTCTTTTGTGCTTGATCTTGTGCTTATGAACCTCATTTGCAGTTGTTCTTGTGCTTAGGAACCTCATTTGCCCTTGTTTGTGTGCTTAACAACCTCAATTGGCATTGTTCGTCTGCTTAACAACCTCTTTTCCGCTTGATCTTGTGCTTATGAACCTCATTTGCACTTATTCTTGTGCTTAGGAACCTCATTTACCATTGTTTGTGTGCTTAATAACCTCAATTGGCGTTGTTCGTGTGCTTAACAACCTCTTTTGCGCTTGATCTTGTGCTTATGATCTCATTTGCACTTGTTCTTGTGCTTCGGAACCTCATTTGCCGTTGTTTGTGTGCTTAACAACTTCAATTGGCTTTGTTCCTGTGCTTAACAACTTCTTTTGCGCTTGATCTTGTGCTTATGAACCTCATTTGCACTTGTTCTTGTGCTTATGAGCCTCGTTTGCCCTTGTTTGTGTGCTTAACAACCTCAATTAGCATTGTTCGTGTGCCTAACAAGCTGTTTTCCGTGTGATCTTGTGCATGTGAATCTCATTTGCCCTTGTTCTTGTGCTTAGGAACGTCATTTGCTATTGTATGTGTGCTTAATAAACTCAATTGACATTGTTGGTGTGCTTAACAACTTCTTTTGCGTTTGATCTTGTGCTTATGAACCTCATTTGCAATTGTTCTTGTGCTTAGGAACATGATTTGTCCTTGTTTGTGTGCTTAACAACCTCAATTGTCGTTATTCGTGTGCTTGACAATCTCTTTTGCGCTTGATCTTCTGCTTATGAACCTCATTTGCACTTGTTCTTGTGTTCAGGAACAACATTTGCCCTTGTACGTGTGCTGAACAAACTCAATTGACATTGTTGGTGTACTTAACTACCTCTTTTGTGCTTGATCTTGTGCTTATGAACCTCATTTGCATTTGTTCTTGTGCTTAGGAGCTTCATTTGCCATTGTTTGTGTGCTTAACAACCTGAATTGGCGTTCTTCGTGTGCTTAACAACCTGTTTTGCGCTTGATATTGTGCTTATGATCTCATTTGCACTTGTTCTGGTGCTTCGGAACCTCATTTGCCCCTGTTTGTGTGCTTAACAACCTCAATTGGCTTTGTTCCTGTGCTTAACAACTTCTTTTGCGCTTGATCTTGTGCTTATGAACCTCATTTGCACTTGTTCTTGTGCGTATGAGCCTCATTTGCCCTTGTTTGTGTGCTTAACAACCTCAATTGGCATTGTTCTATGCTTAACAACTTATTTTGCGCTTGATCTTGTGCTTATGAACCTCATTTGCACTTGTTCTTGTGCTTATGAGCCTCATTTACCCATGTTTGTGTGCTTAACAACCTGAATTGGCGGTGTTCGTCTGCTTAACACCTCTTTTGCGCTTGATCTTGTGCTGATGAACCTTATTTGCGTTTGTTCTTGTGCTTAGGAACCTCATTTGTCTTGATTTGTGTGCTTAACAACCACAATTGGCGTTGTTAGTGTGCTTAACAACCTCTTTTGCGCTTCATCTTGTGCTTATCAACCTCATTTGCACTTGTTCTTGTGGTTAGGAGCCTCATTTGCCCTTGTTTGTGCTTAACAACTTCAATTGGTATTGTGCGTCTGCATAACTACCTATTTTGCGCTTGATCTTGTGCTTATGAAGCTCATTTGCACTTGTTCTTGTGCTTAGGAACCTCATTTACCCTTGTTTGTGTGGTTAACAACCTAAATTGGCGTTGTTAGTGTGCTTAACAACATCTTTTGCGCTTCATCTTGTGCTTATGAACCTCATTTGCACTTGTTCTTGTTCTTACGAACCTCATTTGCCCTTGTTTGTGTGCTTAACAACCTCAATTGGTGTTGTTCCTGTGCTTAACAACTTCTTTTGCGCTTGATCTTGTGCTTATGAACCTCATTTGCACTTGTTCTTCTGCTTATGAGCCTCGTTTGCCCTTGTTTGTGTGCTTAACAACCTCAATTGGCGTTGTTCGTGTGCCTAACAAGCTGTTTTGCGCGTGATCTTGTGCATGTGAATCTCATTTGCCCTTGTTCTTGTGCTTAGGAACGTCATTTGCCCTTGTATGTGTGCTTAACAAACTAAATTGACATTGTTGGTGTGCTTAACAACTTCTTTTGCGTTTGATCTTGTGCTTATGAACCTCATTTGCATTTGTTCTTGTGCTTAGGAACTTGATTTGTCCTTGTTTGTCTGCTTAACAACCTCAATTGTCGCTATTCGTGTCCTTAACAACCTCTTTTGTGCTTGTTCTTGTGCTTATGAACCTCATTTGCATTTGTTCTTCTGCTTAGGAACCTTATTTGTTCTTGTTTGTGTGCTTAACAACCTCAATTGGCATTGTTCGTATGCTTAACAACCTCTTTTGCGCTTGATGTTGTGCTTATGAAGCTCATTTGCACTTGTTCTTGTGGTTAGGAACCTCATTTACCCTTGTTTGTGTGCTTAACAACCTGAATTGGCGTTGTTCGTGTGCTTAACTACCTCTTTTGCGCTTGATCTTGTGCTGATGAACTTCATTTGCATTTGTTCTTGTGCTTAGGAACCAAATTTGTCCTTATTTGTGTGCTTAACTACCTCAATTAGCGTTGTTAGTGTGCTTAACAACCTCTTTTGCGCTTCATCTTGTGCTTATGAACCTCATTTGCACCTGTTCTTGTGCTTAGGAACCTCATTTGCCCTTGTTTGTGTGCTTAACAACCTCAATTAGGGTTGTTCGTGTGCTTAACAACCTCTTTTGCGCTTCATCTTGTGCTTATGAACCTCATTTGCACTTGTTCTTGTGCTTAGGAACTTCATTTGTCCTTGTTTGTGTGCTTAACAACCTCAATTATCGTTATTCGTTTGCTTGAAAACCTCTTTTCTGCTTGATCTTGTGCTTATGAACCTCATTTGTAGGTGTTCTTGTGCTTAGGAACCTCATTTGCCGTTGTTTGTGTGCTTAACAACCTCAATTGGCATTGTTCGTATGCTTAACAACCTCTTTTCCGCTTGATCTTGTGCTTATGAACCTCATTTGCACTTGTTCTTGTGCTTAGGAACCTCATTTACCCTTGTTTGTGTGCTTAATAACCTCAATTGTTATTGTTCGTGTGCTTAACAACCTCTTTTGCGCTTCATCTTGTGCTTATGATCTCATTTGCCCTTGTTCTTGTGCTTCGGAACCTCATTTGCCCTTGTTTGTGTGCTTAACAACCTCATTTGGCTTTGTTCCTGTGCTTAACAACTTCTTTTGCGCTTGATCTTGTGCTGATGAACCTCATTTGCACTTGTTCTTGTGCTTAGGAACCTCATTTGACCTTTTTTGTGTGCTTAACAACCTCAATTGGCTTTGTTCCTGTGCTTAACAACTTCTTTTGCGCTTGATCTTGTGCTTGTGAACCTCATTTGCACTTGTTCTTGTGCTTACGAGCCTCGTTTGCCCTTGTTTGTGTGCTTAACAACCTCAATTGGCGTTGTTCGTGTGCCTAACAAGCTGTTTTCCGTGTGATCTTGTGCATGTGAACCTCATTTGCCCTTGTTCTTGTGCTTAGGAACGTCATTTGCCATTGTATGTGTGCTTCACAAACTCAATTGACATTGTTCGTGTGCTTAACAACTTCTTTTGCGTTTGATCTTGTGCTTATGAACCTCATTTCCAGTTGTTCTTGTGCTTAGGAGCATGATTTGTCCGTGTTTGTGTGCTTAACAACCTCAATTGTCGTTATTCGTGTGCTTAACAATCTCTTTTGCGCTTGATGTTCTTCTTATGAACCTCATTTGCACTTGTTCTTGTGCTTAGGAACTTCATTTGCCCTTGTTTGTGTGCTTAACAACCTCAATTGGCGTTGTTTGTGTGCTTAACAACCTGTTTTGCGCTTGATCTTGTGCTTATGATCTCATTTGCACTTGTTCTTGTGCTTCGGAACCTCATTTGCCCCTGTTTGTGTGCTTAACAACCTCAATAGGCTTTGTTCCTGTGCTTAACAACTTCTTTTGCGCTTGATCTTGTGCTTATGAACTTCATTTGCACTTGTTCTTGTGCATATGAGCCTCCTTTGCCCTTGTTTGTGTGCTTAACAACCTCAATTGGCATTGTTCCTGTGCTTAACAACTTATTTTGCGCTTGATCTTGTGCTTATGAACCTCATTTGCACTTGTTCTTGTGCTTATGAGCCTCATTTACCCTTGTTTGTGAGCTTCACAACCTGAATTGGCGTTGTTCGTGTGCTTAACAACCTCTTTTGCGCTTGATCTTGTGCTGATGAACTTCATTTGCATTTGTTCTTGTGCTTAGGAATCTTATTTGTCCTTATTTGTGTGCTTAACTACCTCAATTAGCGTTGTTAGTGTGCTTAACAACCTCTTTTGCGCTTCATCTTGTGCTTATGAACCTCATTTGCACCTGTTCTTGTGCTTAGGAACCTCATTTGCCCTTGTTTGTGTGCTTAACAACCTCAATTGGGGTTGTTCGTGTGCTTAACAACCTCTTTTGTGCTTGATCTTGTGCTTATGAACCTCATTTGCACTTGTTCTTGTGCTTAGGAACTTCATTTGTCCTTGTTTGTGTGCTTAACAACCTCAATTATCATTATTCGTTTGCTTAACAACCTCTTTTCTGCTTGATCTTGTGCTTATGAACCTCATTTGCAGGTGTTCTTGTGCTTAGGAACCTCATTTGCCGTTGTTTGTGTGCTTAACAACCTCAATTGGCATTGTTCGTATGCTTAACAACCTCTTTTCCGCTTGATCTTGTGCTTATGAACCTCATTTGCACTTGTTCTTGTCCTTAGGAACCTCATTTACCCTTGTTTGTGTGCTTAATAACCTCAATTGGCATTGTTTGTGTGCTTAACAACCTCTTTTGCGCTTCATCTTGTGCTTATGATCTCATTTGCCCTTGTTCTTGTGCTTCGGAACCTCATTTGCCCTTTTTTGTGTTCTTAACAACCTCATTTGGCTTTGTTCCTGTGCTTAACAACTTCTTTTGCGCTTGAGCTTGAGCTTATGAACCTCATTTGCACTTGTTCTTGTGCTTAGGAACCTCATTTGACCATGTTTGTCTGCTTAACAACCTCAATTGGCTTTGTTCCTGTGCTTAACAACTTCTTTTGCGCTTGATCTTGTGCTTGTGAACCTCATTTGCACTTGTTCTTGTGCTGACGAGCCTCGTTTGCCCTTGTTTGTGTGCTTAACAACCTCAATTGGCGTTGTTCGTGTGCCTAACAAGCTGTTTTCCGTGTGATCTTGTGCATGTGAACCTCATTTGCCCTTGTACTTGTGCTTAGGAACGTCATTTGCCATTGTATGTGTGCTTAACAAACTCAATTGACATTGTTGGTGTGCTTAACAACTTCTTTTGCGTTTGATCTTGTGCTTATGAACCTCATTTCCAGTTGTTCTTGTGCTTAGGAGCATGATTTGTCCTTGTTTGTGTGCTTAACAACCTCAATTGTCGTTATTCGTGAGCTTAACAACCTCTTTTGCGCTTGATGTTCTGCTTATGAACCTTATTTGCACTTGTTCTTGTGCTTAGGAACTTCATTTGCCCTTGTTTGTGTGCTTAACAACCTCAATTGGCGTTGTTTATGTGCTTAACAACCTGTTTTGCGCTTGATCTTGTGCTTATGATCTCATTTGCACTTGTTCTTGTGCTTCAGAACCTCATTTGCCCCTGTTTGTGTGCTTAACAACCTCAATAGGCTTTGTTCCTGTGCTTAACAACTTCTTTTGCGCTTGATCTTGTGCTTATGAACTTCATTTGCACTTGTTCTTGTGCATATGAGCCTCCTTTGCCCTTGTTTGTGTGCTTAACAACCTCAATTGGCATTGTTCCTGTGCTTAACAACTTATTTTGCGCTTGATCTTGTGCTTATGAACCTAATTTGCACTTGTTCTTGTGCTTATGAGCCTCATTTACCCTTGTTTGTGAGCTTAACAACCTGAATTGGCGTTGTTCGTCTGCTTAACAACCTCTTTTGCGCTTGATCTTGTGCTGATGAACCTTATTTGCATTTGTTCTTGTGCTTAGGAACCTCATTTGTCCTTATTTGTGTGCTTAACAACCTCAATTGGCGTTGTTAGTGTGCTTAACAACCTCTTTTGCGCTTCATCTTGTGCTTATGATCCTCATTTGCACTTGTTCTTGTGCTTAGGAACCTCATTTACCATTGTTTGTGTGCTTCACAACCTCAATTGGTATTTTTCGTCTGCATAACAACCAATTTTGCGCTTGATCTTGTGCTTATGAAGCTCATTTGCACTTGTTCTTGTGCTTAGGAATCTCATTTACCCTTGTTTGTGTGCTTAACAACCTGAATTGGCGTTGTTCGTGTGCTTAACAAACTCTTTTGCGCTTGATCTTTTGCTGATGAACCTCATTTGCATTTGTTCTTGTGCTTAGGAACTTCATTTGACTTTGTTTGTGTGCTTAACAACCTCAATTGGCGTTGTTCGTGTGCTTAACAACCTGTTTTGCGCTTGATCTTGTGCTTATGAAACTCATTTGCACTTGTTCATGTGCTCAGGAACGACATTTGCCTTTGTATGTGTGCTGAACAAACTCAATTGACATTGTTGGTGTGCTTAACAACCTCTTTTGTGCTTGATCTTGTGCTTAGGAACCTCATTTGCATTTGTTCTTGTGCTTAGGAACTTCCTTTGCCCTTGTTTGTGTGCTTAACAACCTCAATTGGCGTTGTTCGTGTGCTTAACAACCTCTTTTGCGCTTGATCTTATGCTTATGATCTCATTTGCACTTGTTCTTGTGCTTCGGAACCTCATTTGCCCTTTGTGTGCTTAACAACCTCAATTGGCTTTGTTCTTGTGCTTAACAACTTCTTTTGCGCTTGATCTTGTGCTCATGAACCTCATTTGCACTTGTTCTTGTGCTTATGAGTCTCATTTGCCCTTGTTTGTGTGCTTAACAACCTCAATTGGTGTTGTTCGTGTGCCTAACAAGCTGTTTTGCGCTTGATCTTGTGCTGATGAACCTCATTTGCATTTGTTCTTGTGCTTAGGAACCTCATTTGTCCTTGTTTATGTGCTTAACAACCTCAATTGGCGTTGTTAGTGTGCTTAACAACCTCTTTTGCGCTTCATCTTGTGCTTACGAACCTCATTTGCACTTGTTCTTGTGCTTAGGAACCTCATTTACTCTTGTTTGTGTGCTTAACAACCTCAATTGGCGTTGTTCGTGTGCTTAACAACCTCTTTTGTGCTTCATCTTGTGCTTATGAACCTCATTTCCACTTGTTCTTGTGCTTAGGAACCTCATTTGCCCTTGTTTGTGTGCTTAACAACCTCAATTGGCGTTGTTCGTGTGCTTAACAACCTCTTTTGCGCTTCATCTTGTGCTCATGAACCTCATTTTCACTTGTTCTTGTGCTTAGGAACCTCATTTGCCATTGTTTGTGTGCTTAACAACCTCAATTGGCATTGTTCGTATGCTTAACAACATCTTTTGCGCTTGATGTTGTGCTTATGAACCTCATTTGCACTTGTTCTTGTGCTTCGGAAACTCATTTACCCTTGTTGGTGTGCTTAACAACCTCAACTGGCATTGTTCGTGTGTTTAACAAACTCTTTTGCGCTGGATCTTGTGCTGATGAACCTCATTTGCATTTGTTCTTGTGGTTACGAACCTCATTTGCCCTTGTTTGTGTGCTTAACAACGTTAATTGGCGTTGTTAGTGTGCTTAACAACCTCTTTTGCGCTTCATCTTGTGCTTATGAACCTCATTTGCACTTGTTCTTGTTCTTACGAACCTCATTTGCCCTTGTTTGTGTGCTTAACAACCTCAATTGGTGTTGTTCGTGTGCTTAACAACCTCTTTTGCGCTTGATCTTGTGCTGATGAACCTCATTTGCACTTGTTCTTGTTCTTAGGAATGTCATTTGCCCTTGTATGTGTGCTTAACAAACTCAATTGATATTGTTGGTGTGCTTAACAACCTCTTATGCACTAGATCTTGTGCTTATGATTCTCATTTGCATTTGTTCTTGTGCTTAGGAACTTCATTTGTCCTTGTTTGTGTGCTTAACAACCTCTTTTGCGCTGGATTTGTACTTATGAACCTCATTTGCACTTGTTCTTATGAGCCTAATTTTCCCTTGTTTGTGTCCTTAACAACCTCTATTGGCGTTGTTCGTGTGCTTAACAACCTGTTTTGCGCTTGATCATGTGCTTATGAACCTCATTTGCACTTGTTCTTGTGCTCAGGAACGACATTTGCCCTTGTATGTGTGCTGAACAAACTCAATTAACATTGTTGGTGTGCTTAACAACCTCTTTTGTGCTTGATCTTGTGCTTATGAACCTCATTTGCATTTGTTCTTGTGCTTAGGAACTTCATTTGCCCTTATTTGTGTGCTTAACAACCTCAATTGTCGTTGTTCGTGTGCTTAACAACCTCTTTGGCGCTTGATCTTGTGCTGATGAACCTCATTTGCATTTGTTCTTGTGCTTAGGAACGTCATTTGCCCTTGTATCAGTGCTTAACAAACTCAATTGACGTTGGTGGTGTGCTTAACAACTTCTTTTGCGTTTGATCTTGTGCTTATGAACCTCATTAGCATTTTCTCTTGTGCTTAGGAACTTCATTTGTCCTTGTTTGTGTGCTTAACAACCTCAATTGGCGTTATTCGTGTGCTTAACAATCTCTTTTGCGCTTCATCTTGTGCTTATGAAGCTCATTTGCACTTGTTCTTGTGCTTAGGAACCTCATTTGCCCTTGTTTGTGTGCTTAACAATCTCAATTGGTGTTGTTTGTGTGCTTAACAACCTTTTTGGCGCTTGATCTTGTGCTTATGAACCTCATTTGCACTTGTTCTTGTGCTTAGGAACCTCATTTGCCCTTGTTGGTGTGCTTAACAACCTCAATTGGCGTTGTTAGTGTGCTTAACAACCTCTTTTGCGCTTCATCTTGTGCTTATGAACCTCATTTGCACTTGTTCTTGTGCTTAGGAACCTCATTTGCCCTTGTTTGTGTGCTTAACAATCTCAATTGGTGTTGTTCGTGTCCTTAACAACCTCTTTTGCGCTTGATCTTGTGCTTATGAACCTCATTTGCACTTGTTCTTGTGCTTCGGAACCTCATTTACCCTTGTTTGTGTGCTTAACAACCTCAATTGTCGTTGTTCGTGTGCTTAACAACCTCTTTGGCGCTTGATCTTGTGCTGATTAACCTCATTTGCATTTGTTCTTGTGCTTAGAAACCTCATTTGCCCTTGTTTGTGTGCTTAACAACCTCAATTGGCGTTGTTAGTGTGCTTAACAACGTCTGTTGCGCTTCATCTTGTGCTGATGAACCTCATTTGCACTTGTTCTTGTGCTTAGGAAGGTCATTTGCCCTTGTATGTGTGCTTAACAAACTCAATTGACATTGTTGGTGTGCTTAACAACCTCTTTTGCACTTGATCTTGTGCTTATGAAACTCATTTGCATTTGTTCTTGAGCTTAGGAACATCATTTGTCCTTGTTTGTGTGCTTAACAACCCAATTGGTGTTGTTCCTGTGCTTAACAACCTCTTTTGCGCTGGATTTGTACTTATGAACCTCATTTGCACTTGCTCTTATGAGCCTAATTTGCCCTTGTTTGTGTGCTCAACAACCTCAATTGGCGTTGTTCGTATGCTTAACAACCTCGTTTGTGCTTGATCTTGTGCTTATGATGTCATTTGCACTTGTTCTTGTGCTTCGGAACCATATTTGCCCTTGTTTGTGTGCTTAACAACCTCAATTGGCTTTGTTCCTGTGCTTAACAATTTCTTTTGCGCTTGATCTTGTGGTTATGAACCTCATTTGCACTTGTTCTTGTGCTTATGAGCCTCGTTTGCCCTTGTTTGTGTGCTTAACAACCTCAATTAGCATTGTTCGTATGCTTAACAACATCTTTTGCGCTTGATGTTGTGCTTATGAACCTCATTTGCACTTGTTCTTGTGCTTCGGAACCTCCTTTACCCTTGTTTGTGTGCTTAACAACCTCAATTGGCATTGTTTGTGTGTTTAACAACCTCTTTTGCGCTGGATCTTGTGCTGATGAACCTCATTTGCATTTGTTCTTGTGGTTACGAACCTCATTTGCCCTTGTTTGTGTGCTTAACAACGTTAATTGGCGTTCTTAGTGTGCATAACATTCTCTTTTGCGCTTCATCTTGTGCTTATGAACCTCATTTGCACTTGTTCTTGTTCTTACGAACCTCATTTGCCCTTGTTTGTGTGCTTAACAACCTCAATTGGTGTTGTTCGTGTGCTTAACAACCTCTTTTGCGCTTCATCTTGTGCTTATGAACCTCATTTGCACTTGTTCTTGTTCTTAGGAATGTCATTTGCCCTTGTATGTGTGCTTAACAAACTCAATTGAAATTGTTGGTGTGCTTAACAACCTCTTTTGCACTAGATCTTGTGCTTATGATCCTCATTTGCATTTGTTCTTGTGCTTAGGAACTTCATTTGTCCTTGTTTGTGTGCTTAACAACCTCTTTTGCGCTGGATTTGTACTTATGAACCTCATTTGCACTTGTTCTTATGAGCCTAATTTTCCCTTGTTTGTGTGCTTAACAACCTCTATTGGCGTTGTTCGTGTGCTTAACAACCTGTTTTGCGCTTGATCATGTGCTTATGAACCTCATTTGCACTTGTTCTTGTGCTCAGGAACGACATTTGCCCTTGTATGTGTGCTGAACAAACTCAATTGACATTGTTGGTGTGCTTAACAACCTCTTTTGTGCTTGCTCTTGTGCTTATGAACCTCATATGCATTTGTTCTTGTGCTTAGGAACTTCATTTGCCCTTGTTTGTGTGCTTAACAACCTCAATTGTCGTTGTTCGTGTTTTTAACAACCTCTTTGGCGCTTGATCTTGTGCTGATGAACCTCATTTGCATTTGTTCTTGTGCTTAGGAACGTCATTTGCCCTTGTATCTGTGCTTAACAAACTCCATTGACGTTGTTGGTGTGCTTAACAACTTCTTTTGCGTTTGATCTTGTGCTTATGAACCTCAATAGTATTTTCTCTTGTGCTTAGGAACTTCATTTGTCCTTGTTTGTGTGCTTAACAACCTCAATTGGCGTTATTCGTGTGCTTAACAACCTCTTTTGCACTTGATCTTGTGCTGATGAACCTCATTTGCATTTGTTCTTGTGCTTAGAAACCTCATTTGTCCTTGTTTATGTGCTTAACAACCTCAATTGGCGTTGTTAGTGTGCTTAACAACCTCTTTTGCGCTTCATCTTGTGCTTATGAACCTCATTTGCACTTGTTCTTGTGCTTAGGAACCTCATTTACCATTGTTTGTTTGCTTAACAACCTCAATTGGCGTTGTTCGTGTGCTTAACAACCTCTTTTGCGCTTCATCTTGTGCTTATGAACCTCATTTGCACTTGTTCTTGTGCTTAGGAACCTCATTTGCCCTTGTTTGTGTGCTTAACAACCTCAATTGGCATTGTTCGTATGCTTAACAACATCTTTTGCGCTTGATGTTGTGCTTATGAACCTCATTTGCACTTGTTCTTGTGCTTCGGAACCTCATTTACCCTTGTTTGTGTGCGTAACAACCTCAACTGGCATTGTTCGTGTGTTTAACAACCTCTTTTGCGCTGGATCTTGTGCTGATGAACCTCATTTGCATTTGTTCTTGTGGTTACGAAACTCATTTGCCCTTGTTTGTGTGCTTAACAACGTTAATTGGCGTTGTTAGTGTGCTTAACAACCTCTTTTGCGCTTCATCTTGTGCTTATGAACCTCATTTGCACTTGTTCTTGTTCTTACGACCCTCATTTGCCCTTGTTTGTGTGCTTAACAACCTCAATTGGTGTTGTTCGTGTGCTTAACAACCTCTTTTGCGCTTCATCTTGTGCTTATGAACCTCATTTGCACTTGTTCTTGTTCTTAGGAATGTCATTTGCCCTTGTATGTGTGCTTAACAAACTCAATTGAAATTGTTGGTGTGCTTAACAACCTCTTTTGCACTAGATCTTGTGCTTATGATCCTCATTTGCATTTGTTCTTGTGCTTAGGAACTTCATTTGTCCTTGTTTGTGTGCTTAACAACCTCTTTTGCGCTGGATTTGTACTTATGAACCTCATTTGCACTTGTTCTTATGAGCCTAATTTTCCCTTGTTTGTGTGCTTAACAACCTCTATTGGCGTTGTTCGTGTGCTTAACAACCTGTTTTGCGCTTGATCATGTGCTTATGAACCTCATTTGCACTTGTTCTTGTGCTCAGGAACGACATTTGCCCTTGTATGTGTGTTGAACAAACTCAATTGACATTGTTGGTGTGCTTAACAACCTCTTTTGTGCTTGATCTTGTGCTTATGAGCCTCATTTGCATTTGTTCTTGTCCTTAGGAACTTCATTTGCCCTTGTTTGTGTGCTTAACAACCTCAATTGTCGTTGTTCGTGTGCTTAACAACCTCTTTGGCGCTTGATCTTGTGCTGATGAACCTCATTTGCATTTGTTCTTGTGCTTAGGAACGTCATTTGCCCTTGTATCTGTGATTAACAAACTCAATTGACGTTGTTGGTGTGCTTAACAACTTCTTTTGCGTTTGATCTTGTGCTTATGAACCTCATTAGCATTTTCTCTTGTGCTTAGGAACTTCATTTGTCCTTGTTTGTGTGCTTAACAACCTCAATTGGCGTTATTCGTGTGCTTAACAACCTCTTTTGCGCTTGATCTTGTGCTGATGAACCTCATTTGCATTTGTTCTTGTGCTTAGGAACCTCATTTGTCCTTGTTTATGTGCTTAACAACCTCAATTGGCGTTGTTAGTGTGCTTAACAACCTCTTTTGCGCTTCATCTTGTGCTTATGAAGCTCATTTGCACTTATTCTTGTGCTTAGTAACCTCATTTGCCCTTGTTTGTGTGCTTAACAATCTCAATTGGTGTTGTTTGTGTGCTTAACAACCTTTTTGGCGCTTGATCTTGTGCTTATGAACCTCATCTACACTTGTTCTTGTGCTTAGGAACTTCATTTGCCCTTGTTTGTGTGCTTAACAACCTCAATTGGCGTTGTTAGTGTGCTTAACAACCTCTTTTGCGTTTCATCTTGTGCTTATGAACCTCATTTGCACTTGTTCTTGTGCTTAGGAACCTCATTTGCCCTTGTTTGTGTGCTTAACAATCTCAATTGGTGTTGTTAGTGTGCTTAACAACCTCTTTTGCGCTTGATCTTGTGCTTATGAACCTCATTTGCACTTGTTCTTGTGCTTCGGAACCTCATTTACCCTTGTTTGTGTGCTTAACAACCTCAATTGTCGTTGTTCGTGTTCTTAACAACCTCTTTGGCGCTTGATCTTGTGTTGATGAACCTCATTTGCATTTGTTCTTGTGCTTAGGAACCACATTTGCGCTCGTTTGTGTGCTTAACAACCTCAATTGGCGTTGTTAGTGTGCTTAACAACGTCTGTTGCGCTTCATCTTGTGCTTATGAACCTCATTTGCACTTGTTCTTGTGCTTAGGAATGTCATTTGCCCTTGTGTGTGTGCTTAACAAACTCAATTGACATTGTTGGTGTGCTTAACAACCTCTTTTGCACTTGATCTTGTGCTTATGAAACTCATTTGCATTTGTTCTTGAGCTTAGGAACATCATTTGTCCTTGTTTGTGTGCTTAACAACCCAATTGGTGTTGTTCCTGTGCTTAACAACTTTTTTTGCGCTGAATTTGTACTTATGAACCTCATTTGCACTTGCTCTTATGAGTCTAATTTGCCCTTGTTTTTGTGCTTAACAACCTCAATTGGCGTTGTTCGTATGCTTAACAACCTCTTTTGTGCTTGATCTTGTGCTTATGATGTCATTTGCACTTGTTCTTGTGCTTCGGAACCATATTTGCCCTTGTTTGTGTGCTTAACAACCTCAATTGGCTTTGTTCCTGTGCTTAACAATTTCTTTTGCGCTTGATCTTGTGGTTATGAACCTCATTTGCACTTGTTCTTGTGCTTATGAGCCTCGTTTGCCCTTGTTTGTGTGCTTAACAACCTCAATTGGCGTTGTTCGTGTGCCTGACAAGCTGTTTTGCGTGTGATCTTGTGCATATGAACCTCATTTGCCCTGGTTCTTGTGCTTAACAACCTCAATTGGCGTTGTTCGTATGCTTGACAACCTCTTTTGTGCTTGATCTTGTGCTTATGATGTCATTTGCACTTGTTCTTGTGCTTCGGAACCATATTTGCCCTTGTTTGTGTGCTTAACAACCTCAATTGGCTTTGTTCCTGTGCTTAACAACTTCTTTTGCGCTTGATCTTGTGCTTATGAACCTCATTTGCACTTGTTCTTGTGCTTATAAGGCTCGTTTGCCCTTATTTGTGTGCTTAACAACCTCAATTGGCGTTGTTCGTGTGCTTGACAACCTCTTTTGCGCTTGATGTTTTGGAAATGAACCTCATTTGCATTTGTTCTTGTGCTTAGGAACCTCATTTGCCCTTGTTTGTGTGCTTAACAACTTCGATTGGTGTTGTTCGTGTGCCTAACAAGCTGTTTTGCGTGTGATCTTGTGCATGTTAACCTCATTTGCCCTTGTTCTTGTGCTTAGGAACGCCATTTGCCCTTGTATGTGTGCTTAACAAACTTAATTGACAATGTTGGTGTGCTTAACAACTTCTTTTGCATTTGATCTTGTACTTATGAACCTCATTTGCAATTGTTCTTGTGCTTAGGAACTTCATTTGTCCTTGTTTGTGTGCTTAACAACCTCAATTGTCGTTATTCGTGTGCTTAACAACCTCTTTTGTGCTCGATCTTGTGCTTATGAATCTAATTTTCATTTGTTCTTGTGCTTAGGAACCTCATTTGCCCTTGTTTGTGTGCTTAACAACCTCAATTGGCATTGTTCGTCTGCTTAAGAACCTGTTTTGCGCTTGATCTTGTGCTTATGAACCTCATTTGCACTTGTTCTTGTGCTTAGGAACCTCATTTACCCTTGTTTGTGTGCTTAACAACCTCAATTGGCGTTGTTCGTGTGCTTAACAACCTCTTTTGCGGTTCATCTTGTGCTTATGAACCTCATTTGCACTTGTTCTTGTGCTTAGGAACCTCATTTGCCCTTGTTTGTTTGCTTAACAACCTCAATTGGCGTTGTTCGTGTGCTTAACAACCTCTTTTGCACTTGATCTTGTGCTTATGATTTCATTTGCACTTGTTCTTGTACTTAGGAACCTCATTTGCCCTTGTTTGTGTGCTTAACAACCTCAATTGGTGTTGTTCGTGTGCGTAATAAGCTGTTTTGCGTGTGATTTTGTGCATGTGAACCTCATTTGCCCTTGTTCTTGTGCTTAGGAACGTCATTTGCCCTTTTATGTGTGCTTAACAAACTCAATTGACATTGTTGGTGTGCTTAACAACTTCTTTTGCATTTGATCTTGTACTTATGAACCTCATTTGCATTTGTTCTTGTGCTTAGGAACTTCATTTGTCCTTGTTTGTGTGCTTAACAACCTCAATTGTCATTATTTGTGTGCTTAACAACCTCTTTTGTGCTTGATCTTGTGCTTATGAAGCTCATTTTCATTTGTTGTTGTGCTTAGGAACCTCATTTGCCCTTGTTTGTGTGCTTAACAACCTCAATTGGTCTTGTTCGTATGCTTAACAACCTGTTTTACGCTTGATCATGTGCTTATGAACCTCATTTGCACTTGTTCTTGTGCTCAGGAACGACATTTGCCCTTGTATGTGTGCTGAACAAACTCAATTGACATTGTTGGTGTGCTTAACAACCTCTTTTGTGCTTGATCTTGTGCTTATGAACCTCATTTGCATTTGTTCTTGTGCTTAGGAACTTCATTTGCCCTTGTTTGTGTGCTTAACAACCTCAATTGTCGTTGTTCGTGTGCTTAACAACCTCTTTGGCGCTTGATCTTGTACTGATGAACCTCATTTGCACTTGTTCTTGTGCTTAGGAACCTCATTTACCCTTGTTTGTGTGCTTAACAACCTGAATTGGCGTTGTTCGTGTGCTTAACAACCTCTTTTGCGCTTGATCTTGTGCTGATGAACCTCATTTGCATTTGTTCTTGTGCTTAGGAACCTCATTTGTCCTTGTTTGTGTGCTTAACAACCTCAATTGGCGTTGTTAGTGTGCTTAAGAACCTCTTTTGCGCTTCATCTTGTGCTTATGAACCTCATTTGCACTTGTTCTTGTGCTTAGGAACCTCATTTGTCCTTGTTTGTGTACTTAACAACCTCAATTGGCGTTGTTAGTGTGCTTAACAACCTCTTTTGCGCTTCATCTTGTGCTTATGAACCTCATTTGCACTTGTACTTGTGCTTAGGAACCTTATTTGCCCTCGTTTGTGTGCTTAACAATCTCAATTGGCGTTGTTCGTGTGCTTAACAACCTCTTTGGCGCTTGATCTTGTGCTTATGAACCTCATTTGCACTTGTTCTTGTGCTTAGGAATGTCATTTGCCCTTGTATGTGTGCTTAACAAACTCAATTGACATTGTTGGTGTGCTTAACAACCTCTTTTGCACTTGATCTTGTGCTTATGAACCTCATGTGCATTTTTTCTTGTGCTTAGGAACTTCATTTGTCCTTGTTTGTGTGCTTAACAACCTCAATTGGCGTTGTTCGTGTGCTTAACAACCTCTTTTGCGCTTGATCTTGTGCTGACGAACCTCATTTGCATTTGTTCTTGTGCTTAGGAACCTCATTTGTCCTTGTTTGTGTGCTTAACAACCTCAATTGGCGTTGTTAGTGTGCTTAACAACCTCTTTTGCGTTTCATCTTGTGCTTATGAACCTCATTTGCACTTGTTATTGTGCTTGGGAACCTCATTTGCCCTTGTTTGTGTGCTTAACAACCTCAATTGGCGTTGCTGGTGTGCTTAACAACCTCTTTTGCGCTTCATCTTGTGCTTATGAACCTCATTTGCACTTGTTCTTGTGCTTCGGAACCTAATTTGCCTTTGTTTGTG
Organism: Carex cristatella; assembly: GCA_024447775.1. Lineage (NCBI taxonomy): Eukaryota > Viridiplantae > Streptophyta > Magnoliopsida > Poales > Cyperaceae > Carex > Carex cristatella. Next base: position 9,392,662 of record JAJHPF010000004.1, on the reverse strand, counting down.
TGCTTAACAACCTCAATTGGCGTTGTTCGTGTGCTTAACAACCTCTTTTGCGCTTGATCTTGTGCTTATGAATCTCATTTGCACTTGTTCTTGTGCTTAGGAACCTCATTTACCCTTGTTCGTGTGCTTAACAACCTCAATTGGCATTGTTCGTGTGCTTAACAACCTCAATTGGCGTTGTTCGTGTGCTTAACAACCTTTTTTGCGCTTGATCTTGTGCTTTTGAACCTCATTTGCACTTGTTCTTGTGGTTAGGAACTTCATTTGTCCTTGTTTGTGTGCTTAACATCTGAATTGGCGTTGTTCGTGTGCTTAACAATCTCTTTTTTGCTTGCACTTGTTGTTGTGCTTAGGAACCTCATTTGCCCTTGTATGTGTGCTTAACAACCTCATTTGGCATGAAATCAAACTATCGAGGCGAATTTGGAGAAAAGGGAAGAAGCCGCGCGAAACAGCGAATTGGGATTGAGAAAAAATAATTCGAAGATGTGGGAAACCATCTCATATTAATTTTTGTGAATAAGGATCATTATTTGTATCGTATTCGCTTTCGAAATTAACGCGTACTTGTATCTGCATGTATCATATTTTTATCTGTATTTATATCCATAAACTATATGTATCCGTCTATCTGAATCTATAAAAATTTAAATATGGACCCAGATATGATGGATAATATCTAATCCATTTGCACCCCTGTTAATAAGACACTATTTTACAATTTCATTTAAATAATAATGCATATGGATTCATTTTGAAAGACACGATAGTATTTGAACCCACTATGAAGAAAATTACTAATTATCAATTTATGCGGTGACTTAGTCACCCTCAGCTATAACATTAATCCGTTTCCCTGTATGTTGTAAAGCAGTTGTAGTTTTTAAGTATCTGGTGACTGGTGGTATCATTTACTTCATAATGGGTAGTTTTGAAATGAAATTAGTGGATATTTACTAAAAAAAATAAAAATAAGAGAAGGTAGGTAGAGAAGGGAGGTTGGTAATATATTATTATTATTTTTAATTTTCTTGGATGGTCTTAAAATGTCTGTTCTAAAAAATTTTCATTTTTTTTCTCGATCACAGTACACAACACCCGTAATGCTGTCCAATTAGATATTTGAACATACATTTAAATAATACATTAAAATAAAATTTGTGTTAAGGACCTAGAGGTGCTTCCACTACATGTAGACAACTAGAAATGTCACCCATGCACCAATGGCAATTGTTAAATATCTTTGTCTGCTTCACCGAGGTCTTGATTTACTATTTGACTTAATTCTATTTAAATTTACTTAATAAAAAAATATGGCATCCACGTACATATCAATTTCATAGAACTTTTTTTTTTTTTATTTCTTGTAGATTGACAACAATAAAGACTCAATTAATCAATTTGGTACCGTAATAAGCCACATATGTTAAAAGAATATATATTTTATATTGTTAATTATGTCACATTGTATTATTATTATTATTATTATTATTATTATTATTATTATTATTATTATTATTATTATTATTATTATTATTATTATTATTATTATTATTATTATTATTATTATTTTTATTATTTTTATTATTTTTATTATTTTTATTTTTATTTTTATTTTTATTTTATTTTATTTTATTTTATTTTTATTTTTATTTTTATTTTTATTTTTATTTTTATTTTACTACTAGTAGTACTAGTAGTACTACTAGTACTACTACTACTACTACTACACAATTTTATGGTGACACATCCTGACACTATATGTTTATAAGTTATTTTTGAGATTTCAAAGTCCAAACAATCAATCTGCACCGTTCAACATGATCTTTGTATTAAAATGTGCTTGGAAACCAAATTTTTACATTTTTTTGAAATTGTTTTAGCATTTTATTACAATGTGTACAAAGTTGTTGTTTTCAGACAATTCTCAACCATTGAAAAACATCAATTTTAAAAAATTATAAATAAATAGTAGACAGTTTCCAAAAAATGTAAAATTTAATCTACAAGCACATTTTAATATGGAGATCATGTTGAATGTTTCAAATCAACTATTTAAATTTTAAAATTGTAAAAATTACTTATAAACATATTGTGTCAAAATGGATCACCATAAATGGTGTCATTGGATCCCTCCTCTCTTATTATTATTATTATTATTATTTGCCTAAATGTGGTTATTTAGAGTCTCAGACATGTACACTCAACTAATTGCAAGCGGCCACGCCGCATAGGAGCCTGATTTGATCAAATCCCAGTGGACCACCTACTACGGAGATGTGGTAGAAAATGAACAAGAGCGAGCGGAGAGATGAAGAAACCACCTGCTACGGCTGATACCCCCGGTTGACACCATTACCAGCTGCCCGGAACCTTGTCACACCTGATTCTGTTAGGCAATAACCCCCAGGGTCTTCTATCCCTACCTTCTTGACACATACACCAACCACCCTCTTAGCCATTAATGAGACACCACTTTAATGCTATAGCAAACAAACTTCAACCATCTACCCCCACTGTTAGCTTTCACTCTTTTTGTTCTCTCTCTGTTAAACTTCTACCTATAACAATCAGACACTTAAACTTACTCTCTTTAACAATCGCCTCTTTATCTGTTCACTTCATCTAAAACCTTCGTCAAATATCGCCAACATAGAATTCCCTACGGTTTTTCTCTCACCCATAGCGGAGCACCGGAGGTTGCTTGAAGATCTATATAACTCTGTGGTTCTCCAGCCATTATCGAATATCGCTTACTCTGCCCCCACAAGTCACCTGAATTCTAATGACTAGATATGGTGGTCTAATCGGAAACTGGAAGATAAGAAAGGTGGCCAACGCTTTCTTGGTCAGTGTTCCTGAATGGGTGTTCATTGATGAGATCTATGCAGATGAAACCTTCTGGGCAAGTTATACTATAGACGTCCTTCCTTGGCAAACCTTGGATGGATCTATCCCAACCCCGGCCCGACGCTGGGTAATGCTAACAATCCGGGACTTCCCACTTGATTGGTGGCATCCCACTTACTTCAGACAAGCGATAGTGAACATTGGAGTAATGGTGGGTTTCACTACAGACACCATGACCACTAGCAACATGGCCAGAGTTCGCCTCCTCATGGAAGTCCTCGGATTGACCATATACTGCCCCATATCACAGTGCATCACAATGGTAAGGAAACAGTCTACCCAATAGAAATGGAGGAACTACAAGGCCAGGGCGATGAACCCCCGGCCCCCCACCAGATGATGCCCAACCTCACGACATACCGGGTAACAATCCTCCCCAAGGAAATGCCCCTCCACAGCTACCGATGGGACGATGGGCACC